>JAJKFI010000077.1:6191736-6313320 GCA_029204185.1 Lerista edwardsae
GAGAGTGGTCCAAACGTGCTTTAGAGTCGCCCTTGTGCTGGCCAAACCTGGCTGTCCTAACTGTGCTGGCCTAACTCCAGGTTAGGATTGCGCCCTGGGCCAGATATTGGCCAAGGAATGTGGGACTCCTACAGGGATCTACTCAGTCAGGGTGACCCCATGAAACTTTCCATTGTCAACAAGCTGCAGTAGCTCCCCCCCCCATACTGGAGAGGGTGAGAAGGCACTGCTTGCTGCTCTTGACTGTAAGCTGGGGGCACTGCGGGGGGTGCACCAGTGGGGAGGCCTACTGGGCATGGGCCAATGCAGGGCTGGCTGTAGCAGCGGCGGGGCCCAATGTGGGGCATTCCTGCGGGGCCCCCAACCCTCCCTGCGGGGCCCCCCACTCACCAAGAAGAGCGCTGTTTGTGCCACGTGCCAAGCATGGCATGTGGAAGTAGGTGGTGGTGATATCATAACATCACCGCCAACTGCTTCCAGGTGGCCCATTTTGGGCTGTTCAGAGGCAGAGGCAGGTGGGAGAAACCAAGGTAAAGCTGCTCTGCTTGCCCCACTGACTTACAGCCCATCGAGATCCCAGCTGCAGCTATAGGCAATATGCTCACCCTGCTAGTGTGGGGCCCCCTGAAGTGCGGGGCCCAATGTGATAACATTAGTCACATTGGCTTAAAGCCAGCCCTGGGCCCATGGTTGTGGAAGGCAGCTTCCTTAGGAAAGGGCAGGCAGGGCAAGAGCTGAATCCCTGTGACGGACTATCATTTGAATATAAATCCTATTTTGCCCAGACCGGAATTAACACAGCCCAAAAGGGAGCCTGAACTGCACTCTGGAAAATAGGACGCTCACAGTGCAAAAGGACTTGATGAAACCACAAGAGGGTCACACCCGGTTGGAGGGCTGTAGCACATGCACCAATCTGAGGTAGCACTGCTTGGGCCAATCCTTGGGCTTCGTCCTGACACAGTTCCCCGTTTGCATCAGCCCACCTGAAAGGTAATTGAATGCTAAATACAATGAAACAAACTGCATTGGAATATCTGTATTCTATCAAACGCTATGGCCAAAAATCCCAAAACACTAAGGCTACAACTGTGATGTCACTTCCTGTTGTGACATCACTTCCGGGCTATCATTTTAGCTTCTGCACCGCTTTCATTTGCTATGCCAGTGGTGGCCATCTCATCTCAGCCGAGCACCTGCGCCTTTGCAAGTTGTATGGCAGACAGCAGAGGAGCAGGAGTCAGTGCGGGCTCGCTGCACCTTTGATGGTTGGAGAGTTGTCATGCTGTCATGCTGTGGGCGTCCCTTGTGGCCTGCAGAGCTGGTCATGTGGACAGTCCTGTGTACTTCCCCTGCTGTACAGCTGCCTGTGGAGAGCAAGGGAAAATGCAGATTGCCTAGCAAGACATAGTCAGCATCATCAGCAACCCATGTCCTCTAGATCGGAGAACATAGTCGGTGTTTGTAAGAGTGTTGCTACCCAGGTGCCCTGTTGGGGGTGAGAACCTGATCTTTCCCTCCCCTGAGGGGGCTGCCCTGAAATTCCATGCAATACAAAAGGGCTTCAAATGAAGTCTTGGCTGGCAGTGGGCAGTAGATGGCAATAGAGGGCACAACTCCAGAACCAGGGGGCAGCCACTAAATTGAGCATTGGGAGAATTAGAACAGATAAAGAAAATAAGAATTATTTACCTGGTGGTAAAAAAATAAAAATATTTCCTTTGATCTGTTCTCACTCTCCCAACACTCCATTTGAGTGGCTGACCCCTGGTTCTCGTATTGTGAGAGAGGGAAAAGAACATCCCTCTATCCACTTTATCCATCCCATGCAGAATTTTGTATGTCTTAATCATGTCCTCACTCAGGCCCTTTTTTTCTAAACTGAAGGAGCCCCAAATGCTATTTGCTTGTATGGGAGGTGCCCAGCAGTGTCATGCAGCCGGAACGCTGGGCGGGAGGAACGGGTGAGCGGCAGCCTGCCCGTTGCGTTCCGGTCCGTTTCGCTGTCTTCCCCACCCGGGGTGAGGAAGACGGCGAAACGGACCGGAACACAACAGGCGGGCTGCCGCTCACCCGTTCCTCCCGCCCAGCGTTCCGGCTGCATGACGCTGCTGGAGGTGCCCCAGCCCTGTAATAAATTTGGTCGCTCTCTAGTTCCCCTATATCTTTTTTTTCCAGCAGGTAATTAATCTGTGGAACTCCTTGCCGCAGGAGGTGGTGATGGCGTCTGACCTAGGAGTCTTTAAAAAAGGACGACAAATTCTGGAGGAAAAGTTCATTGCAGGCTACAGGCCATGATGGGTAGTGCAACCTCTATACTTTAGAAGTAAGCTACCTCAGAATGCCAGGTGCAAGGGAGTGGCAATGGGATGCAGGCATCTTGTTGTCTTGTGTGCTCCCTGAGGCACCTGGTGGGCCACTGAGTGATACAGGAAGCTGGACTAGATTGGCCTGATCCAGTGGGGCTCTTCTTATGTAATTCGAGCAGTTAAGATTTCCAATGATTGAGCAGACACTCCTTGCTATGTTATCTCCTTTCACTCTTTGGATTGGAAAAGGAAGAGGAGACAGTGAGGAAATGTGGGCTTGCCCTGAGTGGAGGTTCCACTTGGGTGTTTGTGTATGGAGTCTCTCTGGGGCAGAGAAGCTGCAATAAAAATTCTCAGGTGACAAGTATTAACAAATTATCTCGCCATACGCATGGTGAGGGCTGCAGGCTGTTTGTGCTGGTGTGTCCTTGTGTACAGTGTCCTTTCTCTGCAGATTGCATCACCTGATTGTTTATGTGTGCAAATAGAAATAATGTGTGCAAATAGAAGTATGTTTCGTCAACCACTCTTATCTCTCCTTACCTGTTCAACTGGAGGGTCCAGAAGGGTGTGTGTGATCTCTCTAACAACTCCCCCCCCCAACGTTTTGCACCAACATGGAACGTGTTGTGGCACCTGCAGTGCTTACTGCACTGCCCCCCTGTACCTATGCCATTGGTCCTTGGCATTCCAGGACCACCTGGAGGTGGAGCGCCCCCTTGAGGAGGCAGAGATTGCACCAGATGAGCAGAGACAAGGGGATTAATCTATAGGTGCAAAAAAAAAAATACATATTGAACGTCTAAAAACTCAACATAGGCATGTTTTGAACTACTCTTTCCTTCAGGGATATGTGTAAATCAATCAAATATTGCTTTCTGGAGACCTGTTTTAAAACCAAATGCTGAATTGCCACAGATGTAGTGTGCATTGTTGTCGATTTGTTTACTGGTAGGTCTTGTCAAACAGTCTCTGTCTTAAGGCTATGAAGATGTCTTCATTCATTGCCAATAATACAAATGACAGTGACAAATAATATCGGCCACAAGGGATACTGTAAAGTATATTTGAAGCACTCTCACAGCCCAATCCTATGCATGCCTTCTCAGATGTAAGTCCCATGGAATTCAATGAGGCTTACTCCCAAGAAAGTGTGCATAAGATTGCAGCCTCAGAGTCAGACGTGCACCATCCTTCCTGACTTCGAGAGTGGTCCAAATGTGCTTTATGGTGGTCCTTGTGCTGGCCAAACTTTGCTGGTTTAACTGTGCTGGCCTAACTCCAGGTTAGGATTGTGCTCTGAGAGGCTTTGCCAGCATGGAGTTGTTTGGGCTTGTTTTCCCCTCCCCATTTATGTTGGACTGATGCTTGTGGGAACCAATGGTATAACAGGGATGCCATTTCTCCTTGGGCATAGGATTGCATATAAAGAACCCCTCTCTGCTCTACAGATATTATCACTACATAACATGTAGCCTTATCCTGCCTCCAGTAGATTTTGCAGAAAAGTTCCTATTCCAGAAAGTTTTTTTACATATAGAACAGACAAAGCTGCCTTCCACCGAATCAGGACACCAGTTGCTCAGTATTTTCCTGCTCAGTACTGCACTGACTGGCTGCAGCTCCCTCAGGGCTTTGCATCACACTGATCTTTTTCACCCTTACCTGGAGATGCCAGAGATTCTTGCAAAATCAGCCTAGAGAAGAATTTCCAGAGTTTGTTAACTCAGAGGGCACAATCCTAACCTGGAGTTAGGCCGGCTCAGTTAGGCCAGCAAAGTTTGGCTGACACAAGGGACCCCGTAAAGTATGTTTGGACCACTCTCGGAGTCAGAGAGAGCAGCACCCAGATGGGCGCCATCCTCCCTGATTCAGAGAGTGGTCCAAATTACGGTGGCCCTTGTGCCACCCACACTTTGCTAGCCTAACTGTGCCGGCCTAACTCCAGGTTAGGATTGCACCCTCAGTCAGAAACCAGAATCAGCTACTACACAAATGGCATCAGAGAGAAGGACTTTGCTCGGAAACCTCAGCTCTACTTATTTTAGAAATGAATCATGAGACTGTCCCCTTAGCCGCTTTCAGGGCACAATCCTAACTAACTTTCCAGCACTGACCTAGCTGTGCCAATGGAGCATGTTCTACATCCTGGAGTAACAGTCACAGAGGCCTCCTCACAGTAAGGGAATGTTTGCTCCCTTACCTTGGAGCAGCATTGCACTTACACTAGCGCTGGAAAGTTGGTTAGGATTGCATCCTCATTCTTTCCCAATACTTGCTGTGCTGGTAGCAAAGCATTTTGAAAGCGTATGAAAAGAACAAGTATGTTCATGAGAAATGTAGTGATGGATTTCTTCCCCAGTGTGGGAGGAAAGGCATGAATAGGTGTGTCTGTTTGATGTGCAGTACCATGTGATGTCATGCATGTGTGAATGAGCCATAATTCTAAAGTCATTGGCAGGATTTTCCCATCATTTCAAAAACTACTGTATACTTTTTCAGTGAATCAATGTCTCAGTGAGTCACCCATTTAATTGCAAGCCACCAAGGGGTATAGGATGTGCTTCACTGGATGACTTCCAATATGAAGGGATGACTTGCTTATGTGAATAGGCCTTCACAGATCTTACATCACAGATAGAATTCTCCAACAGCATTTTCTAATTTCCATCAAACACAATACTTTTCAAGGGAGCCAGTTCACACATTTGGTTACTAGTCATTGAGACTTGGTTCACGCATGCATGTATATCACTCGACTTCTCCATACCTAGTTAGTGTATGCACATAAGTGTGTGATGCGTTCGGAGGTAAGCCACTTAAGGAGCAATCCTAACCTGGAGTTAGGCCAGCACAGTTAGGCCAGCACAAGAACACCGTAAAGCAGGTTTGTACCACTCTCAAGAGACAGGGAGGATGGCGCATGTGTGCTGACCTCTGGCTCCAAGAGTGGTCGAAACATACTTTACGGTGTCCTTTGTGCCAGCCAAACTTTGCTGGCCTAACTCCAGGTTAGGATTGCACTCTCGGAGTCAGAGAGGCCAGCACACAGACGTGCCCCATCCTCCCTGACTCAGAGAGTGGTCCAAATGCGCTTTACGGGGTCCCTTGTGCCAGCCAAACTTTGCTGGCCTAACTCCAGGTTAGGATTGTGCCCTCAAAGTGATACGTAAACTCTATTCATGGTGTTACATTGCGGGGGATGATTCGTGCATACGTGTGGCACACACAAGTCATCACTTGAAACTATAATCAAGTGCAGAACCTGTACCTGTAAACCAGGCCCAAGTGCACAGTAATTAGGTGCCACAGAAACCAAGTTTTATATATGTATGCACTGCAAGCCTTAACCGGCTTATTTCTGCAGAAGTTATTTCCTTTGCTCTTGTGGAGCTGGACCAGCAAATCCGCCATGGAGGAAGAGAAACAGGCCTGAACTCGAGAACCCAGGGGAAAGAAGGGGTGGCGGTGGCTCCAGAACCTGTTTTCAGGCCTCAGCTTCACTGTCTTCCCCTTAATCTCAAGGGCGTGGGTGGGAAAGCAGCAGGGGCATTCCTAGATGAGGGGGCAAACCGCTAAGTTTGGCAGGAGCCTGAGCTCCTGTATAAGGCAGAGCCTCCCCCTTGCCTCCTGAGTCATTCCTGGCTCGGAGGCTTTATTCACCAAGCCACAAATGGCTTTGGAGGCAAAGCGGGCCACCAGAGCTTAGGCACTTAGCGAGCCCTTTTTCTTTTGAATAACTCCCGAGTCTTTTCTTTCCGTGCACCGAGCAGAACCAGGTATGGGGGTCCGGATCCTGGACTGCACAACAGTTTTGCCCCCAGGCACTTTGTAGGAACGCCGCTGAGGAGGACAGAGGCAGGTGCAAGGGAGTGGCCATAGGATGCAGGCATCTTGGGGTCTCCTGTGCTCCCTGAGGCAGCTGGGGGGCCATTGTGAGACACAGGAAGCTGGACTAGGTGGGCCCTGGCCTGATCCAGCAGGGCTCTGTTCCTGTGTTCTTAAGGCCCAGATTGGGTTGCAAGTTGTTATTTTACCTCAGAATGCCAGACACAAGGGAGTGGCCCCAGTGCCTGCATCTTGTTGTCTCGTGTGCTCCCTGAGGCACCTGGGGAGCCACAGGAAGCTGGACTGGGGGGGGGGCTTTGGCCTGATCCAGCAGCAGGGCTCTTCTTATGCGGTTAGTATTGGGGGCGCTCTGCACGCGCGCAGAGGCACTCTTTTCCTCATGACCGCGGGCGGCGGGGGCGGGTGGAACAGCGCGAGGCGACGCGCGGGGAGGGCGCGCGGAGCTCCTGTGGGGAAAGCGCCGCCGCCGCCGCCGCCATGAAGCAGCCCCGAAGGCGGGCTGGCCCCTTTAACGGGGCGGGCGAGGAGGCGACGGAAGGCCGCCTGGGTGGCTGACGGGCCGGGCCAGGCCGACGCCGCGGACGTGCGGGGCCGCCCCCCGCCCCCTCCTCGCCTCGCAGGCCCATCGTGTGAGGAGGAGCCGCCGCCGCCGCCCGCCTCTCCCTCCGTCCCTCCCTCCTCCTCCCGCGCTCCCTCCTCCCCTCCCTCCTGCCCTCCTCCCGCGCCGCTGCTCCTGACAAGCCGCCGGCCGGGCTGCCGCCACCCGAGCCAGGTACGTCTCTCCGGGGCCCGGGGCGGGCGAGCGAGGCGGCCACTCAGCGGCGCGGCCCGGCTCGGCTCGGCTCGCCTGGGGAGCGGCTGGCGGCGCCGGCGGCCGGAGTGCTGCTGCTGCTGCTGCTGCGGCAGGCCGGCCCCCTCCCCGCCTGGCCCGCTAGGCCCGGCGCCGTGTGGAGCAGCCAGCGGCCGAGGGCCGGCGGGGTCGCCCGGCCTCGCCTCAGGGGTCGCCTCGCGGGGGCGGGGGAGAGCAGGCAGGCAGGCAGGCAGGCAGGGCATCCGTCCACCCCCCGCCCTGCCAGCCGCCTCCGGAGGAAGCCCCGGGGAAGAGGCGGCGCCCCGCCTCACCGCAGCCCCGCGGGCATCCCTGGGCCTGCGAGGAAGGCAGGGGGACCCCCCAGCAGCCCACTCCGGAGGCTCCGCGCCGCCAGCACTGGGCAGCGCCGCCCCCGAGCCGAGGACGGGCCTCTCCGCAGGCAGGCAGGCAGGCGAGGGTCGCCCCCTCCTCAAATGCACCTTCCCCCGCCCCCCGCCCCCTCCGATCGCCGACCACCGCACTTCGGACCTCAGGGTGTCCAAAGGACGAGGCTTCCCTCTCCCAGCAGGATGATCGCTGCGGGGATGTCTCGTCTCTCTTTCGCTGGCTGCTGGTGTGAGTCTTGTAGTCCGTGTTCGCAGCTCCTGTAGACACTGTGCTTAGGGCTACCCCAGAATGACTGCTAGACTGTGTGTGTACAGCACAAGGGCTGTGGAGGTCGGAGAGAAGAGAATCTGAGTGAGGAAAGAGAAGGAAATACTTTTTTTGCCCAGCGGGTAATTAACCTGTGGAACTCCTTGCCACAGGAGGAGGTGATGGCGTCTGGCCTAGGTGCCTTTAAAAGGGGATTGGACTGATATCGGGCAGAAAAGTCCATCGTGGGCTACAGGCCATGATGGGTGATGCAACCTCCTTATTGTAGAAGTAGACTACCTCAGAATGCCAGATGCAGGGAAGTGGCAATGAGAGGCAAATATCTTTTTGTCATGTGCCCTCCCTGAGGCATTTGGTGGGCTAATGTGAGATGCAGGAAGCTGGACTAAATGGACCTTTGCCCTCATCCAGCGGGGTTCTTCTGATCTTATATTCACTTGTGTATCTGATAGAAATGTGATGCCTTCAGGCTTTTTTTTTTTTAACCCCCCTCACCTTTCTCCTTTTCCCCCCTTTTATTTTGCTTGATACCCAGCCTAAAGACCAGTTACGAAGAACTCAAAAGCTTGCCGGCTGCTCTGTATTTTAGTTGGCCCTACTGAACCTACTGCCCTACTTTGAATCTTTTTCTCCTAATGGGCCAACACCTACCATTTTTAGCAGTCTGTGCTGTATCTTTGAATGGTGTATTCTCTTCAGAAAGGTGTCCTCTTTCCTCTTCTCACACCTTTCCTAAATTTGAGATTACTAGGGGTGTGTGTGCCCTTTCTGAGTAAAGAGAGGCCATTTTCTGTTGTGTCAACGTGTTGGCATCTGAGAGGGGTCTGCAGAGGGAGTTTTCTTAGAAAAGTTGGGTCTTCCCAAGAGTATCTTTTGGAGTTGCAAATGAGATCAGAAGGGATGGATCTGGGAAGGGGAGTCATTTATAACTCAAAAAAGATGGTGGAATTAGGATAGGGTCTCTTGGCTGGTAGTGGAGGGTTTCCTGATTATTGTTGTTGTTCAGTCGCTAAGTTGTGTCCGACTCTTCGCACCCCCATGGACCACAGCACGCCAGGCCTTTCTGTCTTCCACTAGCTTCCAGAGTTTGCCTAACTTCATGTTTGTTGCTTCGGTGACACTAACCATCTCATCCTCTGCCGCCCCCTTCTCCTTTTGCCTTCAATCTTTCCCAGCATGAGGGTTTTTTCTAAAAAGTTCTCTCTTCTCATGAGGTGGCCAAAGTATTTGAGCTTCAGCTTCAGTATTTGTACTTCCAAGGAGCAATCAGGCTTGACTTCTGTAGGATTGCCCAATTTGATCTCCTTGCAGTCCAGGGGACTCTCAAGTCGTCTTCAATACCATTTCCTGATTATAGGCTGAAGTTATTGTATCATGGGAGGGTGGCTTCTGCCTGATTTTCCTGGCTTAAGGTGCTCAAATATTTTTTGTCAGGATGACTCTGCTCTACCCCAATCCTTTGCGCTTTGGAGGGATGCTTGCTAGAGTTATGGGGTGTTGAAGTTCATGTGGGACATGATTATTAACAAGGAAAACCTGATCAGAGTGCAAGACTTTTAAGTTCCTTGTGATTGTATATGGACAGCAGGGAGTGAAGTAGGCTGAGGTAGAAATCATTTCCTGTGTAAGGGATAGAGAGCGTGGGGTGTGCCTCTCAAAAGCTTGCTTGAGGAGGAAGTTGGGTGAGAAGGGTTTTGAAAAAATTGTTCATGTTTTCGTAGGAATTACATGCTCACAAGGGTATTGTATCTTCATTGGTCCTGAATACACTGTAGGAAAATGCACAGGCCGGTTAGTAAGAAGGTTTGCTCAGTGGTTTGTGACGCTCTCAGCTCCTTGGACGCTGTGTCCCACCCAAAGGATGTGTGGGAAGCTTTGCCTCAGAGAGTGGTATTTTGATGTTTGTGTGAGCTTTTGGATGGTGTTATTGTTTTAGACCATTGGCATCCAAATTGATTCTTGGCCACCATGATGAATAATGTTTTTGACCTAAGGATAGAGCATATATCAAATTCGTTTCCTTAATCTTTCATAAAAGTCAGTGAGAATAAACATTTGTCTTTTATCTTGAAAATGTAATATCTCTTACCTTGGTACTTCTAAAAATATAAGCTTCTCTAACAATGTACCCTACAAACATACTTCTGTTTCCCCAAATGTGTTGACAATAGAGACTGATATTAAAACCTCTGGGTGTGATCTGGACCTCTGCATTCATAATGGTTTCAATTTCTTCTAGTGGTGACTTGAGAGGGACTTTTCAGATTATGATGTATTTGACCATGTGAAATCTAAAAGCAAAACCACATTTACTCTGAATTAAAATTGGAGAGAAAGGGAGATGTAAAATAAATGAATACAAAATTAAAACCGTTCATATAATTTGTTTAGTGGTTTGATTTTCTCACTTGTTTTACATTTCTCCCTGTAAGTTTTAGTTCAGTTACAATATTCATTACTGAAAGATTTGTATAAGGCTTCCTGTGTACTTCCTGTGTATTTAGAAGACCCTTATGTTCTTTCTCAGCATTCTAGAAATTAACTTCAGGAATTGATGGGAGAAATAGAAGGCTGTGGTGCAAATATATTTTGCATGTAACTATTTCTATAACGGTACATCTCTTCACTCTTGTGTGACAGCTGTATGCTGAGAGTGCAGTATACAGGGTTCATCATAGTTTAATCATCGGATTTAGCTTGATAAAACTGCTTTGATAATGGAATCTCTGACATCTTTAATACCCTGCTGGGAATGTTGTAGGAACTTGGTGTCTTGCATTTCTTCAGGAGCAGCAATACACTTTACCTCAAATGTCACTGACTTTAGAAAAGTAGTGGCTGTTAATAGAGCAGCAAATGTAGCCTAACCCTGCAGCCCTAAATATACTTCTCTTGGAGAGTGTCCCATTGATTTCTGTGGAACTTGCATGCAAGTGTGCTTAGGTTTACAGCTAAACCAATAGATTGCACAGCTCTGTTTCCCAAATAAGTTTACAGCAGTGTTCTTCATTTCCAAACATTGACTTTGATTGACTATGATGAATTAGGAACATTTCCCAGTGCCCACATGGGAACTAGAAGGTTTTCAAACGGTTGCATGGAAGAGGAGGAAGGCTGTGAGATGGATAGATGTTCTTTGATGAATTTGGATACTGGTAATAATAGATGCTTTCGAATTATGGTGTTGGAGAAGACTCTTGAGAGTGGACTGCAAGGAGATCCAATCAGTCAATCCTCTAGGAAGTCAAGCCTGATTGCTCCCTGGAAGGACAAATCCTGAAGCTGAAGCTCAAGTACTTTGGCCACCTCATGAGAAGAGAGGACACTTTAGAAAAGACCCTCGTGCTGGGATGAAGATGGAAGGCAAAAGGAGAAGGGGGCGGCAGAGGATGAGATGGTTGGATAGTGTCACCGAAGCATTGAACATGAAATTGGGCAAACTCCGGAAGCTAGTGGAGGACAGGGAGGCCTGGCGTGCTGTGGTCCATCGGGTCGCGAAGAGTCGGACACGACTTAGCGACTGAACAACAACAACAATATGACTGGATATGATACGGTTCTTGGTTGGCTACCTTTTTGATACTCATGTTGGAGTGTAATGCTATTGTTTAAGGGCTATTGATGATGTCACTATGGGAACTGTTTTCCTAACGATTCCTGGCAGGTTAATGGCAGCAATGGTTCTTAATTTTTCCTGGGATTTTCCTGTGTCTTATTCTGACTCTTCCCTGCTAAGTGAAGATGTGGCCTGAGGGCAAGTTGGTGAAGAAACTTGGAATGAGGTTCTGATAACTACTGCCTTTCCTCTTAACCAAACTTGGGACCTTATTTTTATTTGTCTTGATGAGACTGTGTTCATGGTCTGTCGTGCCAGTGCTGTCAACTCTGAATGGCAGTAGCTCTGGAGGTCTGGAAATTGGGACCTTATGTGCACAAAACATGTACTTTACCCTGAGCTATAATGATAATATTTATGTACTACTGTGGCTAGAAATTTACCATATCTAATTTACCATATCCTGTTATGACTCGTAAGAATACACTTGTGTCTATTTGGCTGTGTGGATAAGGGTGTACAGAAAGTCAAGTCCTCTGTGGCACCTGCATAATGATGGCAGTATCCCCACTTTGGAAAAGTGCCTGTGGCAGAACAAGAATTTCTTTTTTCCTGAAAGTTTAGCATACTAGCAATGAACATGAAATTGGGCGAACTTCGGAAGCTAGTGGAGGACAGGGAGGCCTGGCGTGCTGTGGTCCATGGGGTTGTGAAGAGTGGAGCATGACTTAACAACTGAACAACAAGCAGCATACTAATGGGCTGAAAGTGGTGGTGCCCAACTTTACTAAGGGCGGGGATTTTGTCTCTCTTTAAAATGTGCCTGGCTGAATTTTAAAGTGTAGGTGAGAGGGCCATTGAACCACCAGTTTCTCTTTCTTTCCTGTCCATTGGTGTGTGCTGTCTCTGTGGTATTCTGCCCCTTCTTCCAGGAAAATTGGGAGGGATGAGGGCAGAGAGTGGCATGGCAACAGTGATTTTTGTTCTGTTTGTCATTGTAAGTTGCCTTGTTCATTCCTGTATTAGAGCAAAAAGGCAACCTATAAACTTTTAAAATTAAAAGCGCAGTGATGTGCAATCAGTTTTGGAAAGATGAGGCAAGGCAGGGCAGAGTATGTGTTACAAAGGGGAGAGGGTGGATATGTGGGAGATCAAGAGGTCTTCTGAAGTCTCTTGCAGGATTGTCTTGACTAGGACCATAGAACTCCTTACTATGCAAATTGTGCGGACCTTGACCGTACAATTGTACAACAAAATGGTGGTAGCAGTAGTGCCATGACCCACCTGAGGTCAGTCTTAACCTGTTGAAGACCAGTGATCTGGCAGTGGTTCTCAAACGTTTTAGCACTGGGACCCACTTTTTAGAATGACAATCTTTCCTGGAAGTCATGTCATTGTGATGCCAAAGCCTGCAGCTTTCCTGGTAATGCAGCAATAAGTTGGGTTATTTCTCAGCCATTTTCCAATAGCAAAGTGAATCAGAAAGGGAAAAAAGCCTATTTACAACCTTGACAGAAGCAAAACAACCACACAGCCCTTGCCTTGTCCAGTGTCCCATCTTCCTCTATTTTCAGTATGGTGCTTTGCAACCAACCTGAAATTGGCGTGCGACTCACTGGTGGTTCCCAACCAGCAGTTTGGGAACCAGTAATCAAAGGCATGGCAACTTTAATTTCAGTCTCTTGCTAAATACAGTATTCTTTTTGTAAGTTGAGTAATGTGGGGGCAGGGAGGTTAGAAGGAAAAATCTTCTAAGGGTGTGATGAAAAGAGGAAGTGATTAGAAAATGTAACAGCCACATTTCCTTATACCACTGATCACATCATGAATGTCACACATTTTGGGTGATTCGTTTATGCTACTATTACACTGAGGTTTTTTTTATGGTGATAGGGCCAAAGGAGGGTATCAGTGGGGTGTCCAATCCTATCCACAGCTCTGGTAGTGGCCTCTGAACATGGAGGCCTCTGAACACTAGTCATCACCACATTAATTATGCGCTGTGTGAAGAAGTAATTCTTTGTCTTCCCTAAATCTTCTGCCAGCATTCTTGAACATGTTGTGAAAAGAGAACTGTTGCACCTAAAGGGGAATATTTAAGATAAGGCTAACACATGGTTTTGCATTATGTCTGAACCCAAACCTGCCCATGAACTGTGGCGCTTGGTAGAGCCAACAAACTAGGATTGGAACCCATCTTTTGAAGCTGGTTTGCAAACTGGTTTTGTGTTATATCTGAATTTGCAAATTACTGATATATCATTGTTGGAGGTAGTGTTTTGCCTTGAGTGTTGCACTGTAGCAAGAGCCAGTGAATTTCTGACTTGATGAAGTTGGTGCTGAGGAGATAGATGGGGAAACAAGAACAGACAGGTGGTGATAAACTATGTTTTTTGTCTAGAAGCTCTAGAACCACTAGAAGCGCAAACTGTGGTTTGAATTCTAAACCATGTTAGGTCTGAGCCCAATCAGTGCTCTTATTCAGGACTAAACTAGAAATGTGGAGTGACACCACCACATTTGTTAAACATATGTTTGTCTTAACATAAGATCAGGTCAAGGCTCATCTACTCCAGCTTCCTGTATCTGTCAGTGGCCCACCAGATGCCTCAGGGAGCACACAAGACAACAAAAGACATCCTGTTGCCACTCCCTTGCATCTAGCATTCTGAGGTAGCCTACTTCTCAAAACAGGAGGTTGCCCATGCCCATTATGGCTTGTAACCTGTGATGGCGTTTCCTTCATCTGTCCAATCCCCTTTTAAAAGCATCCAGGTCAGATGCCATCACCACATCCTGTGGCAAAGAGTTCCACAGTTCCGCTGGGTAAAAAAAGTATTTCCTTTTATGGGTTAGCTCTTCCAACACCCCATTTTAGTGGATGTCCCCTGGTTCTGGTGTTGAGAGAGGGAAAGGTATCTCCTTGTATCCACTCTATCCATCTCATTCATAATTTTGTATGTCTCAATCGTGTCCCCTCAAGGCAACCTTTTTCTAGACTGAAGAGCCCCAAATGCAACCTTTTATCACAAGGGAAATGCTCCAGCCCAGTAATCATTTTAGTCACTCTCTTCTGCACCTTTTCTAGTTCTTCTTTCTGAGATGTGGTGACCAGAACTGTACATATTACTCCAGGTGTGGCCTTACCATTGATTTGTACTGTACAATGGCATAATATTGGCCATTCTATTCTTAATTCCTGATCCTGACTGGTTAGACACTTTAATCTAGCTGTCCAACAGCACCCCATGATCTCACTCCTGATCTGTCATTGCCAGCTCAGAACCCATTTATTAGCTTATGTGAAGGTTTGATTTTTTTTTTTGCCTCAGTATGTATCACATGACACTTGTCTATATTGAAACACATCTGTCATTTGGCTGCACGGTTTGCAGAGATCCTTCTGGGGCTCTTCACAATCATTCTGGTTTTCACCACCCAGAAAAGTTTTGTCATCTGCAAACATGGCCACCTTGCTGCTTATCCCTGTCTCCAGGTCATTTATGAACAGGTTGAAAAGCACCAATCCCAGGACTGATCCTTGGGCACACCACTTTTCACCTCTCTCCATTTTGAAAATTGACCCCCCCCCCGGCTCCTGTTTCCTAGTCCTCAACCAATTCTTAATCCATAAGAGGACCTGGCTTCTTATTCCCTGACTGTGAAATTTTCTCAGCAGCCTTTTGTGAGGGACTGTGTCAAATGCCTGCTGAAAATCCAGATATATAATATCCACCGGTTTGCTAGCATCCACATATCTGCTGACCCTTTCAAAGAATTCTAAAAGGTACCCTTACAGAAGCCATGCTAATTCTCCTTTAGCAGGGTTTATTCTTCTATGTATTAAGATTTTATCTTTGAGGCTTTCTACCATCTTACCCTGAACCAGGTATTAGGCTTACTGTCTTGTAGTTTCCCAGATCAGCCTCTCCTTTTTTAAAAAGATTGGTATGACATTTGCTATTCTCCAATCCTCTGGCACTGTAGTGGTTTTAAGGGGTAAGTTGCATATTATAGTTCGTCAGTGAAGTGGAGGTGTAAGAGACTACAACTTTTTCCAAAAAGAGTGCGTAGGTAAACAAAGCTGCGCCTTTCCCCCTCCTTCCTTTACTGAACTTTGATTCTTTTCAGCAGTGGTTCTCTCCAGGCTGGCTGTGATACTGGAAGTGGCTGAGCAGCGAGGAATGCAGGTTGTGGGGAGTTGACTCCCCTTGATTCTCCTCCCTTTGGTATAAAAAACTCTTCCCTCCTACTTCATAGCAAGTGGGGTGACTTGTGTTCAATCTATATGCAGTAGCCTCAAATATCTAATTGGACTGTGTTTGTTTGGAATACAGTGGATGCCCGCTTTGCAATGGGGAGGGTCACTATATGATAGAATAATTTACAATGAGCTTACAAGTGTCGCCAAAAGACCACGTGAGTGATAGATAAGCCAATATGTTATGTGAGTGCAAGTATTTGGACGCATCTCAGCCAATAGCAACATTTCTAACATTGTGACTGTATTGATGGGAGGATATAGAGAAGATGCAAGTGCAAGCATTCTAGGTAGTGTCTCAGCCAGTAGCAGCCTTTTAAACGTTGTGGCTGTGTGTATAGAGGGAAAGCTGCAGTCTTGCAGTTTGTTTTATCATTCCATTGTTGTGTAAACTGATAACCTCAGCCCCTAAAGAACACAGTAGGCATGTTAAATCACCATTTAGAGAAGGATTAGAAATCCTTCAACTTCAGAAATCTTGGGAAGCAAAAAACAATGCATTATTGGGTTCACATTATAATATTTTCACAACACAATGGTGTTTCCAGAGTGGATTACCATTGTAAAGTGGGAGTCGACTATATTATCATTTAATTTGTACATATCACAAATGAGATTATCAGTTTATTTTCTTTCAATAGCCATAGAGTAGTTATTGCAACTGAATTGAGAGAAAGTTGTTGTTCTTTAAGGCCAACCTCTGGGTTTGTCACTAGAGTGGGATTTAATCTACCAGATCCATCGGAATGTGTTACACTCCTCTAGTTTTCTTGCTGTTTCACTAGTAACAGCAGCAGTGCATTGGTTTTTCTATAAGAGGCCAGACAGCTTTTGAGCTTGCAGGCTATAGTTCACAGCTATTATATTGTAGGTCTGTTTAATAATATGAAAATAATAATGAATGGGTCCTGGTCCTGGAGAGAATGGGAGTATGAATACCTGTGGAGAGAGGCAGAATTAACTTGTTAGTTCTTTAAACC
Organism: Lerista edwardsae; assembly: GCA_029204185.1. Classification (NCBI taxonomy): domain Eukaryota; kingdom Metazoa; phylum Chordata; class Lepidosauria; order Squamata; family Scincidae; genus Lerista; species Lerista edwardsae. The sequence goes on from JAJKFI010000077.1 coordinate 6,208,157, forward strand.
CTTAAGCACCAGGGCCATTACATCCCTGGCTCATGTGCTGCCTGGGGGCCAGGATTGCAGACTGCCGCCCTTCCCACTTGCAGACTGCTGCCCCATTACTCACCTACACGCTCAGGAGCCTTGTTCAGGAGCCTTGCGCAGCTCTGGGCCCTCTGAAGGCATACTGCAGAAAGCTGGAAGTACTATTCAAGAGCCCTCTGGAGGCTGCAGTATGCCTTCAGAGGGTCCAGCGATGCTGCACGTGGCCTGCCTGATGCTCCGGAAGGCTCTGGAGGGCGAGTGGTGGTGGCGCGTGGAAGCGGCTTGGCGGCAGGCGCTACTCCCACTTGCTTGCCATCCGGGGGCATTTCTCCCCCCCCCCCGGGCTGATGGCAGGACTGCCACTGGCATTACTGGTAGAGCAAGTTAGATTCCTTTGGTCATGGATTATCACAATTTGAAGTTGGTGTACAAAGTGAGATAAATTATTTCAATTAGTTTAAACAAATGAAACATTCCTCCCAATAAATCTTGTGTGCTTTCTTTGAAGGAACTGGAAAACTTAGCAGCTTGGGGAAGGGAGTCAAGCTTGTATCTGCTGTGGGGTTCTTGAATATATTTCTCTCCGTTTAGGCAGGCTTCAAAATAAATCAACAAAAATTATCAGTATTTAGGATTGCACTGCTAGTTTCCACGACCTGTACTAGCGCTTTGATGTTGGGGATGGAAGAGTAAAGCAGACTGCCTAAACATGTGTCGATCAACAATTCTGTTTGGCTGAAGTAGGCTACAGCATTTGAAAATGTATGTTTAAGAAATTCAGTTTTAGGGGGCCAACAGGCATTCACACTCGCTTTTCAAAATGTTATACTGGGAGCTGTGCCATGTCTCATACTATTTTAAAAGACAGGGTTAGGCTTGCTCAAGCTTGCATAGGGTGGTGTGCTTATCCAGCGAGCTGTACAACTGCTCCCTTCCACCACCCATAATTCTGTGCTCCACCTATTTCTGCTTTAGAGATTAGATGATCATAGGTCAAAGTACTTCCAGTTGCTGCTTGAACTAGATTATAATACAGTAACTGGGTTTGGCAGTCTGTTTAAAGAATTTCAGTAATTTACAGGTAACTGTGTCTCATTTCTCTTATCTCTCTTTTTCCCTTCCCCCTTTGCAAAAAGTCTCTGTCCCAAATCTTATTGCAGTGGCTGGGTAGGGGATGGGAATCACTTTCTGGAGGGTAGTAAAGTTGTGAGATAAGGGTTTACTGAGGCATGTCTCCACTGGAAATCCTCAAACACTTCAGTTGAATATAATGAAATTACGGCTTCTGGGATGATAAGTAAACTGTAACTACATTGTGAACTGATTGAGTTCTGCTTCTTGTTTCTGTTGCATAAAGTATTCTTCTCCCAAACTCATTCCTTTATGCTTGGAACTGGAAAAATACTTCAAATTCCTGACAGTCAAGAAGTGATTAGAAAGGATTTTTGTTCCTACCCTAAATAATACTTTTTTTTACAGGAGTTGGAGAGTTACGGTAGTTTGAACTAGTCTCATCACTTCCTTGCAGGTAGCTTTATTAACTTGTAAGGTACCTTGAAAGTTTTGCTCATTCAAATAATGACCTTGATTCACAGTAGTCAAAGGTTGTAAAGTCAAAGGTTGCATCAGTGCCATGAACGTACAAGGTGTTTAGAGAGGAACATGAGCAAAAGGCAGACTTCTACCCTGAAGAGCTTACAATCTAAATATATACTGTTATGTGGTGTAGTGAGAGGTGGGGAAAGAGTCAAGTGTAACAAGGGATGAATGTAAGGAAATGCAATTAAACATACTTAGTGTTTGTTTCAGTTGGGAATTAGGGCTAAGGGGATGAGGCAAAGGCTTTGTAGAATAGGTGAGCTTTATTCTCTAGCTACATTTGTTTTGGTTTAAAAATAGATCCTGTTCTTGTGACCTATTCAGGCTTTACTAGATTTAATTTGGAGTTTATCCCCATATCAAGCATGGTTGCAGTTTGTTGAAATAAAACTAATTTGTAATGTTTCAAACTTATTTCAGATGTGAGAAATTGTTGCAGTAGCATGGACCCAGGGGATTGGGTTTTATTCTTGGATAGCAGAAAATAATAGTGGCCAAGGCCAGCCAGAATATGTAGACCCCTTGAATATCTAGGAATGAGAGTAAAATCAGAACCAAACACCTTTGTAGGTGGTAATTAGATGCTTGCCATGAAGTTGGGAACACAATGTCTCAGCATTCCTGACTTGAATTTGCAGAGTTCTTGCCTTCAAACTGTCTTGAAGAAGCATGAAATGCTAATTACAAAACCTTTGTGTTATTTTAAGGTGTTTAATTGGTTAATAAGTTCCGTATTTCAAATAGGAGATAATGTGCCACAGGCCACGTGAAGAAAGCTCATGTACCACTTGGTGCCAAATGGCTCCTATGAATTCGTTTTCCAAGGGAACTGGATGTAACTTCCACCAGCAAACAAAACTTAATTGCAGTACAGCAACTGGCTGAACGTAATGAGTACTGTGGCTTAATTAGATTATGCTTGGATGAATAAGTAAATTCTTTAAAAAGAGCTTGAAGGGATATTACTGTACTGCATTAAACACTTGGGAAGTGGAGACAGACTTCAGCGAAAAGCATTGGTGTAGTGGCCTGCACAGACCTGCATGACTTGATCTCTCAGACCATATTCAGTTCATCTATTGTGAATAGCAGCCTGTCTGATGGTTGTACAGTATAAACTTTTTCTGGACTGTTGGATCTGGAAAATCCAGCCTCTAATTCCCATGCGAGTATCTCCAAATTGGAGAGATCTGTATGTGGGGGATAGAAGTTCTCCATTGTCTTTATTGTAGATTCCTTATCAAGGTAAGTTAATCATGGATTTTGATGTGGGAGGTAGAGAAATCTCCATTATTTGATTAAATGAGGGAAACTGATATGCTCCCTAAATTATATAAGATTTTTATCTCGTTTACAACCCATCAAGCTGAACACAGTCTGGTGAGTGCTTGAGGTCACCTCTTCTGTTTTTGCAATCCTGGGCAGGCAGCAGAAACAGGCGCTTTCTGAATCTTTCTAAATTGTGCTGACTTAAATTAGCCCTTTAGATAATGCAGGTATGCTGCTGGGAGAGAATTCTGCATAACTTTACTGCCACCTCCCCACCACCAAAGTTGGAATTTGGAGGAAAATGTGTAGTATTGTGGTTGGTTTGCCTTAATGGTAGCTGATTACATTGTTTAGAAATCCATATCAGCCCCTGATTCAAGATGGCTTTGGGATTTAAATAAAAAGTCCACTGTGCTTAAAGGTGATACTGCCGCTTTTGCAAATTTTGTGGTGCTTATTGATGTACATTGTTTTCCCTGGAAGGCATTTATTTGCTTTTGCCTGTCCTGTAAGCGCAAATAGTGGCTACTTAATACAGAATTTACTGCTGGATGTGTGCTGGCTTTGGTTCTGGACATCTCTTCTAAACTTGCATCTAACATTTTTTCAGGGTTTTAGAATGCGTGAACAATTCTTTAAAGGTGAATGTTTTTCCAGTTTCCAGCAGCAGTTGTTAATGTTGGTCTTGGGCAACATTCCAGGCTTGTCTACCTGTGATAATCTATAACTTGTGTTTGGAAGGCTGGAGAGGGCGAGGAGGTGGGTGGGGCATGGCAAGCTCATTTGCCCTTGCAGCGCCCCTCACAATTTCCTACTCTATGAGTAAGGCTAGAGAGTGACCAATTTCCTTCCTTTATGGAAACAGTTCTGATAAGCTATTTTTTGTCATGTCTGACTGGCCCTGAATTCTAGACTCCAGGTGGCTATTTTTTTTAAAGGAATTTGATCGACACACACATGTATATTGTAATTCTTACTGCCGAAAGCAGATTTTATACCCCAGCTTCCATTTCTGCTGGTGTGAATTATAGTAGCATTTCTAAACAAGTTAAGGGCATTTTTCCTAGGTCTAAAAAGCCTTGATTATTCTATTTCAGCAGTGTTTTAGGTGCTTGGGTATTCTAATCCAACTGAAGTTGGAGGAGATCAGGTCCCAATTTGATTTCACTCGTGGTCTGTCCCTTTAAATTTAAGAGACATGAGTTTGAAGGTTCGTTACCCCGACGTGAGCATACCAATTGCTTAACGTCGATGGGGGGGGGGAGAGAGAGAGATACATACCAGCTGGACTTTGTTGTTGGAAAAAGGTACATTTTACTCATGTGTAGGACATTAGCAAAACGGACACAAGATGCACCATTGTTTCCAAGGAGATACAGAACTTGTGTAAATTGTACATTTTGGGTTGGTCAGTTATACAGTTGAGTATGCAAAAATGTGGAGATGTTAACAGCAAATGAGACATCTGATCCCTTTTGTTACTCCCCCCTCCCCTCCTTGTGTGACTTTAAACACAAAGTAGGAGGCGACGCTCACTCAGACAGATTGAGCCACAATGCTGAAGACACAATTAAGATAGTAAGTACTGTCAGGAAGAGGGCGTGCACTTGATAAGATATTTTGATGGGCAGTAAGTACTTTTATCACCGAGGATTGGCCAGCTATTCTGATGGGCAGTACTCTTGGCAGATCGGCAGGATAAGAACTTGATTGACTTTTTAGGCTCAAATGGTTCTTATAATGCTTCTTTTGTCAGACATCACATTTGCATTACAGGACCCTTAGGGAGGGGGACTTTGGAATGTCCAGGCTAAGAGACTGTGATTCTTCTCTTTGCAGGACAGCAGCCCAACTTCCAAAATGGAGTCAAAATTCTTACCCCTATACCCTTTACAGGTCCCTGTGCATCTGGTTACACTTCCATCTGACCAACATGAGATAGCAAATGAGCACCATTTTACCTATAAGCCAAATGACCACAATGGGGTACAGAGCCTTGCTGAGGGGCTCTTAACAGCTGCTAGCCAAGAAGTGTTTTTCCCACCAGAGTTGCTAAACCTCTTGTTGCCCCTGTGCTACGCCACAAGGGTCCTCAGGCCTGCACCGTTGGAAGGGAAAGAGCTTTCACGCATTGGCTGGAGAGCCAGGAAGGAAGCTTGGTGGTTCCACGTGGCTGCAGCAGTGTGCGGTGAGCCAGGAGAGTTCGTGATGGTTGCACGTGGCTGTGGAAGCCAGGGAAAAAGGCAGAACAGTTGCAGACATGGCTGGGGCAGAGCACGGCCAGCCAGGAAAAGCCTAACAAAGTTTGAGAAAATCCTAGCGGGGGGGGGGTCTGTTCTCACAACACAACTGAATGTTACCTGTAAAAGGTTGCAAGCAATAAGTCTGGACATTTAACTGGATAAAAAAGATTTGATCAAATGAGTGTTCAAATATTTATTTGTTTATTCTTAATAAACAATAAATAATAAAATTATTATTAATTTATTCTTAAAGCATTTACTTTATTATAACAGCAAGATACTATAGTCCTGGGAGTTGAACCAAATGTAAACCTAAATCTTAAAAAGCAGTTGAGAGGGTTTTTTTTTTCAGTGAATTGGAACCAAGCCCAAACATAAAATCTCTTACTTGCCTTGAATCTGAACCAAGCTTCTGCAGGCAAAAAGTGGTAACTAGTTAAATTTTCAAAAAATGAGGGATTTAATAAACAGGCTCTTTTGATTGATTAATTATTTGTTTTTTAAAAAAGCATTTTTGTTGTATGTAATATGTGTTTTTCCTTTTTAAAAAGATGTTTACTGTTACAGTTTCTCAAGTTAAGTAGTTAGGGCAGTGTTTCCCAAATGGTTGGTTGGGATGCCCCAGTGGAACATGAGCCAATTTTTGGTGGGTCATGAAAAGTTTTTGAAACTTTTTTTAAAAACCTTGCCTTGTTTGCAGAAGAAAATTGTTCACTGGAATGCTAACCTGTGGCATGAGATAATCTTCATACTGCCAAATTAAAATGTCACATTTTCCAATTTTCTTTAGTAATTGGCATGCTGTAGTTCACATGTGAACCCAGTTTCAGCCTTTTGTCTAGCCTGGAAGCCCCAACTGCACATCTTGCGATCCAGTTCAACTGTCTGCGTACTCTGGAATGACTGTAAAGGTTTTATTTGGGGGAAACAGTTCTTGAACTCCCATTTCTAGGTAGAGTCTACCAAATAACCACACACACATACTGTATGTAAGGTTTCTAGAAGCCTCGGGAGCACGGGACCCCAATTATTATTATTAATAAATAACACATTTCTTTCTAGAGCCTTTTTTTGTCTAGGCTAGCAGATTGCAATGGATTGTTTAAAAAAATGAGTCCCAGTGCTAAAAAGTTTGGGAAGCACTGAGTTAAGGTGTTCATGTTATAGAGTAACATTGTTAGAAAAGAGTTTATTTTGTCTGAAACATGTATATTATCTCAGTTGGGGGACCCTAGTTATTGTGAAACATTGAAATGAAAATTAGGGAAATGTAATGAATGATTAACATTTAGCAATGTTAGTCAAAGCTTCCATTAACATGAGGAATACCCTGGATGGTTTTTCTCTTTGTCATTTATCTGGGAATACCAAAGTCAGCCTACAACATTAAAAAGCAAAAAATTAAAACAGAAACCAAAAGTAATTATCACTTTGTTTGTATAAAGCCTGTTTTTAAAGCTGGCTGTTCCAAGTAGCCAGCAGCCCAGTTCTCCAAACAGCATGACTTAATGGAATTTTTGCCAGTGTTTGACCCTGATCAGATAATGGTGGTCATGATAATGGTGGTCAGTGGGCAATAATTAACTGACATGCCACCTTCACTTGGCAGGTGCATGGTTGGTAATCCTGAGTGTGTTTCATCCTTCCTCTGCAGTGTAGTTTGGTTCTTTTGCCTAGCCCAACCATAACCAACTTTCTAGCACTGATGCAACTGATGCAACCGTGCTAATGGAGCAGGTACTGTAACTTGAGGTGGTGGTGGTTAATCCTGGAAACCTCCTCAAGGTAAGGAAACATTTGTTCCTTTTATTTACCTTGGGGCTGCATTGCGGCTGTATCAACACGGGAAAGTTGGTTAAGATTGGGCTTCTGGTCAGCTGTGGCCATTAGCCCTGCAGCTACTTTTGTTCTGTTCTTGTGGCACAGGATACTCTATTGAGTAGAGAGAACAGCGTTGGTTCCACTTTTGGGCTAGGCTAGACTTTTGGCTGTATCACTGTTCTCATTTCGTGCGCTTCACCACTCCAAACACATCTGTAACGTTGTTTTAAGTGAACTACACATGGGGGTAGGGGAGTAAAGGGGACCGATGTAACACAATTTTTATTATTTGTTTTAAAGCTGGAACAACCCCCAGCAGGCCACACACCACTTTTAATGTACATAATCTTGAATGTGTTGCTCCACCTTATTTTGGCTTATCTCTGGACCTGCTGTGGGGGTTCGCTGGCCCACACAATCTGCCAAGTCTGTTCTCTGCTATCTTTGCCCTGCCCTTGTTGTTCCCTTTCTGGGCGTTGATCCAGAAGAGCACTGTGTGTGTTCGTGGCCACGGAGCCCTCTGTCAATGGGCACAGTGACAGGTGACTTTGTGTGCCCCACTTTGAAAGTGTCCACATGCCATGGTTTGACCTGCCTTAAAGCATAGTTTGGCCATAAAATCCAATGGTTATTTTTCCATGACTGATATGCTCAAGGCAGCTTTCAGTTTCCAGTTTCATCATCATTAATAGCCAGTGCTGTAACAAATGTTAGCAAGAAAGGAAGGCAGTTCCATCAAGCTCTCTCCCTATTAGGGTGGTTCTTCTTTGTCCTTCCTTTTTCTTCCCCATGGTGTCAGTTTGAGACTAAGACCCCACCGGAGCAGTGATCTGTCTTCTCATTGTACTTATAAAATTCTGTGTGTACAGAAGAAGCAATAGAAATAAATACATGTTGCACTATAGGGAGGAGTATAATTTTAATCTCTAGATTGTGGTGGCTTTCATTCTGTTTGAAAATGTAGGAAATCAAAGTGTAGTTGTTAACATCACTTGTGAAAGCAACACCCCTCATTATATCTCTCATGATCTGCCCCAACACGCATGCAAACCTTGCTACAAAACCATGACTAGCATTGGTGCAGAAGTAATTCTGAGTCATCTTTAAGGCTGATGAGGGCCAGGAAAGGGAAAAGTTTGCTCTAAGTGAGGAGGAAGTGTGCACTGAGGCTGGCTTCTGATTTGCACATGTATGCCACAGCATATTCTGCATGACTGTGGTATTGATGTGAAGCACTTTGCCTGTATATGCTACTGGCCTCTGTTGTACCCACCCACATCTTATTCTTCCATGCGTAGCTGGAATGATTATTTGAAGCCTAGCTGATGAAAAATGCATGAAGTGTGTAAAAATCTGCCTGTTGCCGTGCTGCAAGGAAGGATTCAGAGCATGATCCTGTTCGGCAAATTTGTTTGTTGTTGGTTTCCACTGATCAGTCAGATGGCATTCAGATTAGTTGGTACTGCTGAATTGTCCAAAGCCAACAACTTGATTTATGTGGAGTTAAGTGAGCCGGTTTCGTTTCTGGAAACCATTGAAAGAAAAATAACCTCTAGATTTCAAGTGGTATTGTGTGCTATACAGTATTTGCAGAACAATGACTGAATCATAGAACGTTTTTTGCCTCCAACAACATTAAGGAAAATAGGCTAAGATTTTTTTGTGCGCTGACAGTTCAGTAAGCTCTCATCGTTTGTATGCTTTTCACTTATAGGTAACAGATGAAGGTGCATTTTTATACTAGCTTTTATATGAGAACATAATTTGAGCTAAAATAATTTACAGGAAAAGCTCATTAATGATTTGAAATTAGTCTTAAATTTATTGAGATGCAAATTGCTGTGGTTTTCTAGCAAAAATGTTTTCATTGAAATACACTCCACTTTCCCAGTTCATTACTGTTTATTTTAGTAAACCCTGCTGTATTCGGTGGGACTTTCAACTAGTACTGTAGTCAGAAGAAAAGACATTATGTGCAACTGCCTGAATTTCAGCCATTGCATTAACTTGTTATGGTATTTGGAGTGTATTGGCCAAGTCTGGGGAGGGGTAGAAGGAGGGAAGCACTGAAGCAGTGAAAATGAGCTTTAGAGAAGCCATGAAGTAGGGTTGGAATTGAAGAATAACTTGGCATTATGTGGTAGGAAGGAAGTGATCCAAAAGCTGCTGACCTATGTTGATCTTTGCAAATAGGTTCACAAAAAACAGTTAGGCTAGTAATTTATGGGCTATCTGTTTGCAAAGGAAGTCATTTTAGCACATCAGTAACTGGAATGGTCAGGAGGAGAACTGACTCCCAGTTTTCAGGGACTTCTCTGCCTAGAGGCAACTGTCCTCCTTAGGCAAATAGGTGACAGACTTGGTCTGCAGTGCAATTTTTTTGTAAAACTGTAGACAATTTTAAAATATTTTTTTTAAAACTGTAGACAAAAAATTGTAGACATTTTTTTGTAAAACTGAATTGGGGTACCTCTGCTCAATAATTGATCATTATTTTGCCTTACAGTACTGTATAGTTCTCTAAACTTGGAATGCAGGGAGGAAGATACTGCAACTTTATCTCACCCTGTGTTATTGAGGGAGAAAAATACTGTCTTTTTTTTTTAATGTGGTTTGTTTTTTTCCCCTTTCACAATCATTCTATTAGATGCCTGGAAGTTTTATCAGGCACTATAAAGCCAATTTATCACTTGCTTGCTTTCAGGATGATTTGAGTTGTATTTGCAGCGCCCCCCCCCCAATGGTTTAGAACTAGGAAGATGACTATGCAGGGACATGCCATTGTACTGTCCTTCTGACATAGTTGCCAGCTTGGGCTTGGTGGTGGCTAAGAAGGGATATCATTTAGTGGTTGAGTTCTTCTTTGATCCTAACCTCTTGCTTTCCCTAAAACCTCTTCTGTTTTTTTCACATTGGAAGCAGAATCGAAAACAGCAAAGGGCAGACTTCAGTAAGTAGAAACTGGTACAAATAAGTAGCAAATCTTTCCCAGGCCAAATGTTGGTCTAAAACAACTTCTGTATTTGAAATACTGGTATGGAGTAAAAAATCCTTCCCAGTTCGACCCTTGAAAGGACAGAAATGAGCTATAAAGATGCAGGAGTCTATTGCAATTGAATTACATATGGAAATGATCTGGAATTGGAAGTGAATGGTTATGTATCCAGGTGCTCAGGTGATAAACTGAAGCAGACTGTTCTCTGTTCCAAGCAGTGCTCTTCAAATGGAATGACCAAGCAACTGAATGATAAATCATGATCACATATATGTACTCGTGAAAGTTCTTGGGCTCACACTGGAAAGCTTCCTAAAAGTGTAAATTTAATGCGATACAGCAGTGAAACAAGGCAGAGTCAATGTTTAGGAAAGGGAGTAACATTAAAAGGAACATCAACAGCATGGCCATTTGTAGAATACCGTGTATGCTTTTGGTTGACATGTTTCAAATGGGATTAAAATACCTCCTTTGTGTGAGACCAACTGTAACTTGAAGATCCAGTCTCACTGTAAAATATTATCCTACAGATAGGTTGGTTATCTCTCTGGAAAGGTACAATTTTTTTGTAAAACTGGAAGTACCTTTCCTAAGGCCTTCTGTAGGCCTCAGAAGGCTTTCCAGGGGTGGGAGTTCCGTGCATAGCCTCTTCAACCCTCAGAGCAATCTGGACACGACCAGAGTTGGACAGCCTGGGTCACTTGAGGCACTGGTTCAAGTGAGGCACTGCCATACTTGCCTCTAGTGACCGCATGTCCCTGGCTTTCACCTCTGCTGGTGGTGGCATAGTTAGAAGGGCCTCCTCTGATGCCCTAAGAGGACCCTCAAACACCCTGGACCAGAACCTTAATGGGCTTTAAAAGTGAAAACGAGCACATTGAATTGGGCCCAGAAGTGAACCAGCAGCCAGCGTAGTTGCTGAAACACTGGTCTGACTGAGTCAAACAGCTGAGCCCAAGCAACCACTTGGGCGGCTGCGTTCTGCAGTAATTGCAGTTTCCAGACCACCTTCAGAGGCAGCCCCACATAGAATGCATTGCAGTAATCTAATCTTGATGTCGCCGGGGCATGGGCCACCATGGCCAGGTCCAAGCAACCCATGAATGAGTTGCAGCTGTTAAATCAGCTGAAGCTGAGGAAAGGCACCTATGAATCCAGGAGCAGCTGCGGATACAGGAACACCCTCAAGCTGCAGACTTGCTCCTTCAGAGGGAGCATAACCCCATTTAGAGCAAAACAATAGTCCAATACCTGAGTTGTGAATTACTGGACCAGGGAATAAGACTCTATCTTATCAGGGTTAAATTTCAGCTTGTTTGCCCACATCCAGCTTCGAACTGCCTTGTCTTGTTGCACATTAGTCTTGTCTTGATCCTGTTGCACATTATATCTTGCTCTGAAAAATGAGGAGCAAATTTTTAAAAAGTCAAAAGCTTTCCCTGAAATTCCAGTGCTGTGCTGCGTATGTAGTTCCACATTCTCATGGGACTAGGTTATTTTCATAATTGAAAGCCCTCTGATCCAGTATTGGGATTAAGTTACAAGCTAAATTTAGTAAATGGGCATAAATAGTATACAATATATGTATTGGACACTTTCAGACACTTGACTAAGATTTGCCTCTTTAAAGAGGCATTTTGACTGGACTTGTGGGAATGGTGTCCTGCTGCTGCTCTCTGTTTTGTGTTTGCTGAATAGGATTGTTTTCCTCTTTCTTGTTTAAGATTTACCGTATATTGATATTATTTATAATGTTTTAGAGTTGTAAGCTGCTTCACGTTGCTTGATCAAGAGGCAGGATGTAAACATTTTTAAATAAAAGAATGCAGTAATGGGGAAGTTGAAAATTTATGAGTACACCAATACAAAGTAACTTGTATACTTCCTTAATTTTTTAGAATGCCCCGCTTTACCAGTTCTGTTGCGCTCTTGATGGAACAGCAATTTATCATCACAATAAAACCGGAATAGAACAACTCTAAAATAATAGATTTTTACTTGTATTTAACTTGTGAGTGGTGTAGGTTATTACTCACTAATTTCCTTAAACATACACTATCTCAGTGACTTCAGAGCTGTGCTTGTCAAAAACCCATTCAGCCTGGGTGGATGTAGTTGCTACCTTTGAGAGAAAACTGATGTGCTAATAGAGGTATGCATCTCTAAATGAAATGATCTTGACTTATCTGACCTTCTTGGACTGGTTATTAGAATGTGGATTTGTTAGACTGGGTGGAGTGAGAATCTTGGCAGGAAAAATGTTGAGGAAAGAGATATGGAAGCAGACAGTTGTCAGTACCAACTGCAAATAGGAGGGGGGGGCTAGGTGAATATGTTTTGTCTTGAAAGGCACCAGGAAGAAGATCCCTCAAGAACCCAATTTGCATGCTGAAAGGCACCCATTGAATCTTATAGTCTAGTGTGGTTCAGAAAATTGTGTGTTATTTATTCCATTATGCAACTGTTTCCTTTTCATAGTTTACTTCAGCAAACTCATGTCCAAGTCAGAATGAGCTCATGGTCCCAACTTCCTGAGAGTCTGCTTACAGTATTGATGCCGTTGGGTTTTTGAGGGGGTGTATAGGTGGGGTGGGGTGGGGAAAAAGATCCTTTTCAGACTGATTTTGTCTTGTTAGAATGGGCTGTTCCTCAGTGATTCTATGCTATCAGTAATTTTTTATCCTTGCTACTCAACTGAAGTTTGAGAGGATCAGGTCCCAATTTTGATTCGTCTCGTTTCTGCCCCTTTAAATTTAAGGGCTGTTAATTTGAAGGTTCGTTACCCCGACGTGTGCTCCTTGTCCTGGCTGCAATTACCCAAGCCCCATAAACCTGTGATCCCCCCTCAGGATCACTGCTATAGCACACCAATTGCTTAACGTAGAGAGAGAGAGAGAGAGAGAGAGAGACACACACACACACACACACACACACACACACACACACACACACACACACACACACAGAGAGAGAGAGAGAGAGAGATACATACCAGCTGGACTTTGTTGTTGGAAAAAGATACATTTTACTTATGTGTAGGACATCAGCAAAACGGACACAAGATGTAGCATTGCTTCCAAGGAGATACAGAACTTGAGCCTCCAAGGAGGTACAGAACTTGTGCTCCCCCAAGGAGCTACAGGACTTGTGTGTCTTGTACATGTGGGTTTGGTCAGTTATACAATTCAATATGCAGACTGTGGATTTGAAAACAGCCAGTAAGAACATTTGCCCAATGTGATTGGCCATTTGGGATGTGAGCCATCTGACTGGTTATTTTTCCCTGCAGTTGCCCTCCTCCCCTTTACTGTGGTTTTAGGAAGGGTTAAGGAGATGCAGACATAGGTACATTTTAAATTACAATAAGTTGGCACACAAAAGCAGACAGGACACATTTAGACCAGATGAGTCTTTGACACATTTGATAACAGTTGTAAGTACCTTAAATCACCCTGAGGTGTGGCCAGCTACAGTTCTGATGGGGCTTGACTTTTGGCTTGATTGAATTTAGCCAGGACTTTGCATAAGCCTTTTGTCAGACCAGATTTGCATTACAAGACCCTTAGGGAGGGGAGACCTTGGAATGTCTACAATGGTCTGTGTGCTAAGAGACTCACCTCTGTGACCTCTCTTGTTGCAGGACAGCAGCCCAACTTCCAAAATGGAGTCAGACCTGTTTTTACTACATTCTGGTCTTACCCCTAAACCTGTACAGGTCTAGCATTATGTGCATCTGACCATTGAGCATAGCAATGCAAGTGTTCCTGGGAGGCCAAATTACCACAATGGGGTACGGAGCCAGGCTCTTAACAGTGGCTCCTGCCAAGAAGTGCTTTTCCCCACCAGAGTAGCTGTTCTATTGTTGCCCAAACCTCCATTGTTTTACTCTGGTTCAGGCCTGCACTGTGGAGGAAAAGGAGCTTAGTGGTTACAGCATTGGCTAGAGCGCCAGGAAGGAAGCTTGGTGGTTGCAGACATGGCTGGCAGAGCACGGCCAGCCAGGAAAAGCTTAACAAAGTCTGAGAGAATCCTGGGGGGGGGGGTCTGTTCTCACAACATAACACAACAATAGAGATATTGAGTCTGTAGAAGGTTAACCAAGTGTTTTTCTTTTGTCAGCTGCTCAGTCCCTTTTGTATGAGTGAACAGCAGACTGAATAGAAATAACAGACAAAATGACCAAGGTCACCATGATGTTCTGCTTCAATTTGAAGACTTGCTTGAGTGCATTGCTGACTCCCTGTGGGTTGTACTACTAGAATCCAAAGTCTTTCGTATCTTCTTTCTCTCCAATTTTGTTTTTTACAGCATCTGAACATAGAGTTATTATTGACTACTCAAACTCTCATTTCCATGACAGTTTTTTAAAAATGTTATAAAAATGTATTTCTGTCTTTCCAACTTGATTTATAGTGGTCCTTGGTTAGAAAGCACTGGGTCATTCTGCATCAGCTAGTTTAGTAGGTGGGAAATGTTCCAGCATCTGGCCTGTTGAGATGTTCTAACATTCAAACAAGCAGAGCAAAGATCTGAGCTCTTAATTGTTATTTTTATGGTGTTAATCTCTCAGTAATAGAGACTGCATGATTAGCAAGCTCAGGAAGTGAAAATTCAGATAGTAAGGGATGTGGCAGTGGTGATGCAAACTGGCGATGAGGGTTGTTGGCCTGTGATGATTCTTTGATTCTGCTTTCTACACAGCAAGCTTTGGCAATCATTTCAAAACTTGCCTCGTTGAAATCTCTGTGTGCTGCTACATGTTTGTCATGTCACATGTTCTGTTAGTGTTTTCTTTATCACCTTGAATATATTGTATACAAAAAGGTAGGATATAAATTACTATAAATTTATACTATACTAGCTGTTTGTGACCCGGCGTTGCCTGGGGGACAATGTATCCCGAGGGTCTAGTAGGAGAAGGAATGAATTAGGGGGGCCCTCCCCGCCCAGTATTGATGACCCTGAGCCTGAACTGCACACTATCACTGTGAAAGTAATTAGGAAGCAGGTAGACAATCAACCAAGAGAGCGAAATGAAACTGTCACACTTACTGAACAATGTCTGCAGGTAATCTGGTGGGATAGTAGTGAAGTATGAGAAACGGGAACAGCTGGCCAGTGAGCTCTGTGTAAATATGTCCATCTCAGATCCGACTGGGTGCTGGAATTGTCTGGAGCATGGTCTTTCAAGCCTGGGCAACTCCGGGACTGGGAAGACGTTTCACTTTCGGTTTTGAGTACTGCCTGTGTATCAGCTCAGCTACTGCAATCCCACCACATAACCTGCAGAATCGCTTGTGACCACAGGGTGGCAGCAGACCTCTAGTCCAATGCAATCCCCTTGGTTCTTGATGTGCTGGCCCCCCTCCCCGAAAAACTGGGGGCTGTAGGGGGGTCTGACCCCCCTCAGTGTTTTTTGCCAGGCCGCAAGGTACGTGCGTGCCGAGTTTCGTGCCGATCGGTCAAGGCGTTGCGGAGCCTATTCAGAACATACATACACACCCACATACAAACCCACACACACACACCCACGTTCATTTATATATATATATAGATAAATTCAATTACTATTGAAACAATTCTGTCCTGCTTGCTTCCCTTTGAGGGACTCAAGGCAGTTTACAAATATCATTAAAAAAACACACACTACTACAGTCAATCATTATCCACTAGGGTTAGGTTCCTGGAAATCCTCACAGATGGTGAAGTAGCAGATAACAAACCATTGATCCTATGGGATCAATGAGGTTCAGTGCAAGGGTACCTTATCTGCCATCAGAAACATCCAGAAGAGACCCTCAGGAAGCTAACAGAGTGCAGCAGGAAGTGCCAAAAGATCTCTGAATGCTGCAGAGACCTTCAGAATGGCACCTGCAACCAAGATGGGCCCCTTAAACATGGCCGGCAGACACTTCTGCCAGCCATTTTTAAGGTGCTAGAGCTGGTCGCAGGTGGAATTCTGAAGGTTGCTGCATTTTGGAAAGTAGTGGATAATGAGAACAGAGGTGCAGATAATGAGGAACGTAGCAATTCTACCCCTTACAGATAGTGAGGTCACATATAAAGAAGATTGACTGTACAAAAAATGCAAACAGTAACAAAGCAAGATCCAGCAAAGGAAAAAAAATCGAATTCAGACAAGGTCTGTTGAAAAGGTCATGTCTTCAACCTGCAGTGAAATACTATCAAGGGGGGGGGGGGGCAGCTGGACAATACAAGGTTGGGAATTGCACATTTTTGGGTCTGCCCCTGAGAAGGGCTGTTCAGACACAGCAAAACACACAACAGAGTTTCTGTCTTCAATAATACAGGTACATGCATACAAAGGAATGCATCTGTTATCTTGGTCCAGCCATGTAGGTCCAGCCTGAAATTGCATCTGGAGACAAACTGGCAGTGAATTCAGCTGAAACAGTAGTGGCAAGAAGTTAATCAAGTAGTCCTGCATTGAAGCTGGATGATGTTTGCACCAGCTGAAGATTCCAAAGAGTCTTTAGGGCAGCTCCTCCTAGCATGTATTGCAGTAACCACATCGTGAAATGATTTGAGGTATGGATCACTATGACTGTTCTGCCTGAGGCAAAAAGGCACCTACCAAACCAAGACAAAAACTCCTCATGCCACAGCTGTCCCCTGGACATCCAGAAGCAAAGATGGGTCTAGGAGTATCCCAAATCTGCAGACCTCCTCCTTCAAGGGAAATGTGATGCCATGCAGAACAGGTTGCTGTATTGTTGCTGAGTAAGTGAGACCTCCTGACTAAGAGACCTTCTGAAATGGGTTCGTTAGGAAGAACGCTAGCCATTGCCTCACAATAAACTAAAGTCATGGTGGCAATTATAGAACTAAACACAGATGTCCAGTATGGCCGACAGGGATCTGCAACACAGAACTGAGTGTCTCTCTGGCACTATAACAGTAAACTCGGAGTGTGGGAAATGGGGGGGGGAAGTGGAGCAAACAAAGATTGCAGGAAGCTGTTGTGAAAGAGCTGATAGGCCATTGGAATGTTGCAGGTGGGGAAAGCCTCCACCTGCGCAGGCATCTGTTACTTCTGAAATTTGTTTTGTCTGGTGCTTGGAGATATCTGGAGAATAGCTGCAATTTTCTCTGTCCGGTTCATTCTGAGCCCCTCCTTATGCTTTTTGGAGGAATGTGAGCTGCTAGAATGTCTGGTCCTCCTGCCCTTCCCCCTCCCGCCATTTCCAGTATCAAAGGTGACACTACTACGCATGTTCCAATGCTTGAGACAGGAATGAGTCTGTCTTGGACTAGATTTTTCTTTTTACCCAGGACTAATGAAGACGTTGATGACTCTGTTTCTTCTATTGCTTTAAAGATATAAAAGATGACAAGTCAGGCATGGAATCGACTCAGTCATAAGGTTTTTCCTGTGGCTTATCTGAATTTACAACTGGTCAGGGCCTTGCTTTTGTTGGCTAGTGAATGTAAAGATGCACCTATTCTTGCTTCTCCTCCCCCTCTCTGGCTATTGCCTTGAAATTTTGTCAAATAGTTTCTGTGCCTGTACAGCAAAGAATGCATTGCTCCCTACCTGTGCATTGATGACAATTGATTGTTGTCACACAAGGAATTTGGACTCTCACTGTGGGTAGCTCAGTACATTGGACTGATGTGACACATTGAAGTGTATGTGTGGAAGATTTATTGTGAATATACATGAACGTTTCCCTTCATTCAATGCTCCAGTGTAATTAGTATCTTCAGATCTCTGTTGGCATTGTATTGGAATTCTTTTCAGATTCAGCATTCCCTTCCCTCTGTTCGTATCAGTTTCTAGGATAGCACTGGAGCTAAACTGAGTAAGGCTTGGGGCTATCAGGCTAGTGTTGGGTGGTGACCAGCAGTGTGCTTTATCCTCTTGGCAGTAGGTTTAAAGGTTTAGAGTTGTTGTTGACTGTAGTAAGTTTGAGCTTTCATCCTCTTTGATTTAAAAAAGTTAGTCTCATCTCCCCAAAGTCTAACACAGAGAATTGGTCTATAAGCAGTGGATGTAACAAGTAACTTCATAGTCAAGTCAACTTCAGAACTTGCTGAAATTCTGGACCACTGTGTAAGGTACTGTGTCTTCTTATTGAGCGGGTTTGCAATTTGTAATAGATGCTATTGAAGAGCACAAGTCTGATTTAATGCACATTTTTTTCGGTGCTGGTCTGTAGCTCTGGTTATCAATTCTCTTTCCTGGGGTTGACCTTGTAGAAACTTCAATTAGGTCAGAATCTGGCAACCAGGCTCTTGTCTGGTTCTGGCAAGATGTATCATATTACACCTGTTTGCTTCTATCTTTGTTGGCTTCCAGTTTGTTTTGGCTTTGACGAAAAGTGGTGGTTTTGACATTAAAAGCCCTAAATGGTATGGTCGCAGGCAATCTTGGGAACTGTATTCTCCCATAAGTACACAACCACCCTTTTCTTCTGCCTTGTTTTTTTAAAAATGCTTTAAATTGACTGGGATCAATTTTGAAACTGCCAATTTGTCTGGCTGGTATTGGCTAGCATTTACTTATAGTTAACTTTATGAAAAAAACACTTTAAAAATGGAAAATTTTCTGCGAAAATATAACAGTGGAAAGTTTTCAGTCCCACATCACTATTATGGTAAGAGATTTTGGACAAGAGCTGAGAGAATGAAAAAAGCAGAAAAACAGAATGTATCTTAATGTCTAAAAAGAAAGTGGGGTTCTTTAGGGTTCTTGGTGGCTTCTGAAAGGGTTGGGAGCTGTCTCCCTTGGAATGCTCAAAGCTCTTCACATACCATCTGTAAACCCTACAACAATCCTGTAAGGTAGACCAATATTACCCACTCTTCATACTATAGATGGGCAGGGATGTGAGTTGAAGCCTAGAGGTCATAATTTGTTTTAAGGCCTTCTGGAGTAGTGATCAGTATTGGCCAGCCAGGATGCCTGAGATTGCCGATAGCAGTGAAGTTTGGAAAAGTGACAGCTCCAAGGTCTCCCTTTAAGTGTGACCTGCCTTGCAAATTACTGGCCTCTAGTGAACCATTCATGAAAGGATTATTCTTTCTGTTTGCGTGGACTCTACAGGGCTACTGTGTTCTTGTGGTCTCTTGTGTCAGTGGTGGTTTTCAACAAAATTTAAACTTACGTTGTCATATAATCTGTTTCTGTAAAACCCATCACTTCCTGAATAGCTAATTGGAATAACAGAATGCTGATGAGAGTACCTCTGTTTGCTAGTAGCTTGTCTGTTCTTGAAATTTGAGTAGAGAGATGGAGTACTGAGAAATTGAATTTGGATTATGAGGCTGCTGAGCAGTGTGTATACTGTTGGTTGTGGAGTTGATTTTTTTTAGAGGAAGTTCCTTTGAACTTAGTATGCTAGCAAGAAAAGCAATAATATGAGTGGTCATGTATCTCATCACTGTAACAAGTTTTAACAAGCTGCAGAAGTAACCTTGAGTAAGTTTTCAAAGCCATGGGATAGAAAACCAGAGAGGAGATAACTGATAAGAACAAAGTGTTGGCATCTCATCAACTGCATTTTAAACTGATAGAAAACTAATTTTGAAGGGAAGTTTTGCCATAAAAATTGACTCAGAAATTGATCTCCTTCTGCAAAGGAGGATCAAAAATTATTGACAGGCAGCGCAATCCTCGATACAGGGCAAGGAGATGTTTGTCCCCTTATACTGGGGTAAGCCCCAGGCAGCCCAGTGGGGCTGCTTGGACCTGTACCTGTTAAACAGCAGGCGCAAGTCTGAGCGGTCCTGATCGGGCTGCCCCACCCTGGAACAGGGGTTAGAATCTGGCCTGACAACTCCCCTTCCCTGGGCCACCCTAACCTCTCTGCCCTCCCCCGCCCCATTCCGCTGAACTCGGCCAGCGTGGGCATGACGTACCAGGCAGACTGCACGGCATGGCTGGGTCAGTGTGTGCAGCATGATGTCCATCCAGGGCATAGTTTGGATTGCACCCTTAGTAAAATACAAACTGAATCTAAAATGTTTACTGTAAACACTTTAATGTCTATAGTTATGATTTATTAAACTGATAATCATATGATATTTCATTCTGATATTATCCAGTATGGCAATGGTTCCCAAACATATCATGATGTCCCCATAGCGTCTTCTTCCTGGCTTATTGGGGCGCCACCAAGTTGGATCTTGCAAAATGTTGTGAAATCCAAGATGGTGGCATCCAAATCTCGTGAGATCCAATTAAATATGGCAGCACCAGGGGGACAGTAGGCAGGGTGACCAGGGACATTCCATGGTAACCCTGTGAGTGTGCCATGATGCACACTTTGGGGATGTTTGAAGTATGGAGAGGACACTGTTTTAAATCCATATAATAATTTTTTCTCTTTATAACAATACTGATGGTTTCTAATTTTAGTGGCAAAAGTAGCACTGGCAAAAACTGGCAAAAAGTAAGATATTTTGGCTAAAATGACTTGCTGTTCCATTTTCAATATTGGCTAAATATTGTTGATCTCTTTATCCCTTGCCAGTCCAATTGTGACCAATTCATTCTTAATACATAAACATTGGATCTGACTGTAATCATATAGATTATAATGAGCAGAGATCTCAGTGCAGTATTTTCTTGCAAAGTGCACAGCTTCTGACATCTTCCAAGGTCAGGGAAATCTCAGGCATCTTAAAATGTGATTCTAGCAGTCCCAAAAGTCTCCTTATGTACTGCAAAAAGTTAGTGTCTTTGAGGGATGTAAAACTACCTTCCAATTTCTGATTCTGGCTGCATCCAAGACTATTCAGTAATATTGATCCAGATAAGCTACAAATCTGTCTGCTTTCTTCTCCAGTGTGGATGGGAGAGGTATTGGAAATGTGAGAGGGCAAGGTGAGATAATAGAATATTTACTAAGCCTTTCACCATGAGGGGGAGGGCAATGTCCTTTCCCTTTAATGTGATTGATATATTTGGTACTTTGCAAAGAGGGAGAACACATAGACACAGCATTTAGAGATGAGCAAAAACCAGTTCATCACTACTATGTGCGCACACTCCTGTCATTTGGTGACCATTTTGGTAGTTGAAAATATTTGAGCTGCGCAGTTCCTCTGCGAAGCTGTTGAAGTATTTGGGTTGTCATTCCTCCTTAAGCTACCAAGACCTGCAGGGCTCCAAATATGCTGCTTCAGTTATTTTGTAGAGAATCTCAAATGGAGCAGCCCCCGTAACTGGAGGGCATCTGATAGTAGCTCTCCAGATACCATGTAATGCCTCACTGGTATGGTTGGAATGGAAAACATTTTTACCTAGAGGGTGTTTAGAGGACTAAGATTATTGTGTTCAGCAAATGGCTTAATTGGATCAGTTTAATTGAGAGAAGAGCTAGAAGATTTGAGTGAGTCACTGTCTCTTTGGTTTTGGTTTGCTTTTGTACACAATTCGACAGTACTAATAGCAATGGCAAGAAGATGACTTGTAACCAAATTCCAACCAGCCTCTCTTCCAAATATTACAGGTTAGATGGGAAAATGGTAGCAATGCAGTGGCACTTTTTAACCAATGCAAAATTATCGTGGTTTCATCTGAGGATTTGTAGTTGGGAGAGGGACAGTGCTTGTTTCTTTCCAGCTGCAGAAGGACCATACAGCAAGTGGTAAATCTTAAATGTTATGGCTACTTTTGCATGATGACAGCACTTTTGTGACTGTGTCGATCTTTATTAGCAGGGCTGTGGCTGGGGTTGTAGATCTTTTCATTGTATTATGCAAGATGCATAGTGAGGAGAAGCAGGAACACAAAAAGGATCCTTGTAAATGATGTCTTTTATTTTCCCACAAAGTTGTAATAGTTTCTGTCCAGCCACTTCACATGTTTCATTGAGCGTCTCAAGTGGACCAAAGACGAGGTCCGCTGAAGTGCGTGCTTGCTTGCTTCAAGTAGTGGATGCGGGAATATGGCAAAGTGGTGGTGGTGGGCCTGCACCCCTCTCCCAACCTGCTGCCACCCCAGTTGGGTGACTTAACTCGGCCACATTGATTACACTCCTTGGAAAGAGAGCAAACAAATTCGTGGGGGGGGGGGCGCGAAGAGCTTACTTTCTCTGGCATCTGTGTCAAGGATTGTTGCGGTGGAGGTAGAGAAGAAAGCGGTGGCCTCTGCAATCTTCTTTCCAGTGGCTGGCCTGGGAAGAGGGCTGTAAGGGGGAAGATCACCCCCTCCAACCTCCGCTCTTGTTGGTGCTTCTGCAGAACAGGCTGTTAGTCAGGAGGATCTTTTCCTTGATATCCCTCCTTGTGGCAGCAGCAATGAGGGGTATGTGCCTGAAGAAGACACAGAGGAATGGAAGAATTGTTGTTGTTGAGAATATTTATATACTACTTTTCTACAAATTTCACACTGCAGTTTATGGAGAATCAACCAACAAAATGTCTCCCTGCCCCCAAAGGGCTCACAATGCAGAAGAAATGCCAGTGAACAGCCAATAGAAAAGACTGTGTGCTCCAGTGCTTCTCTTGCTAAATATAAAAACATAGCATGACTTGAAAAAATGCCTCTTTGCCATGTTAGCAATTGGGCTGTTTCAGGCAGCAATTGGCCAGGCCTGGACCCACGAAGTTTGAATCTTCTCAGGATATTGCTCCTGTATCCTGCCTTTCCTCAACGCACTGGGGGCTGGGGCTTGTTCTCCATGCTGCTTCCATTTCTTTTGGGAATAGAGGAAATATTTCAGAAAGAATGGAACAGCAGCACAGTTTCATAAAGTGTAGGTTGCTTTAGTTCTCCTCATCCATCACTCTGAAGATGCAATGATGTTTTGTGAGACCGACTTCTTTTGCTTCATCTTTTTGCTTCTATTCCTGGGCTTGTCTCTATATTACCTTTCAGTTTACCATCAGATGCCATTTTAATAGTGTTTTTTTAGTAGTTCTAAAACACTTCTCCACTGGCACTTTTAAAAAGTTTATTCAGTAGCACTAAAACATAATTGCATGAATTAAAAAAAGGAACAAACAGGGTTAGAGCTCAAATTTGTCTGAAACAATGAGAGGTGAAAGCATCCTACGCAGGTGCAGAGTGCTTTTCAGCAAACCATGATTTAGAATTATTGGTTACCAGGGCCTTGTTGGTTAAGATCATTTGTTTTATGTAAAAAAAATGCTTATCTTGATACCAATTTTATTTGATGGTCACTAAAATTATTACAGGTTCAAAATGGCTGGAGGTGTCATGTCCCGGTCTCTTTGGTATGTGTGTAGGTAAATGTGTGTTGCTATTGTATGGATGTTCAAGCCTGCTTCTATACGTAAAAAACTGCACAAGTGCGAGTAAAAAGTTCCACAAAAACTTGTACTATATATAAAAAGACGCACAAAAACTTGCATATTAGCTCCTGGGAACAAGACAAATTATCATATGAAAAAGTCAACATGTGGAGAGAGATTTACCTGGCCCATATGTGAACATGTGGATAAGGAAATGACTTTCCACCCTCCACAGAGGTATTTACTTCTTTCCTATCCAGTCAAAATTTAATGCAGTGCTGTATTAGCTGTTTTGAGGCCCTCAGTTGGAAATGCCTGCCAAGTAGGGTTGCTGACTGATTTTCTTAAAGGACTTAAGAGCCTGACTGGATAGTAGAGTTGCTCAGGGATAAGAAGGGTCATGAACCTTCTTGAGCATATCCTTGTGGATGGCCCTGGCTAAAGCTGGTGCTGCTTTAACTAAATCTTGATGCATCTTTTAAATCTGCAGGCTTTGGAGCTTCAACCTCCCTGTGTATTTTTTTTTTTTTTCTGTGCTTGACATTGAACTTGAAGAGTTCTGGAGAGCAAAAACTAAGGATTTTGCATTTACTTTACTTGGCTGTTCTTAATAAAGATTGTGGCCTTTCTTTTTTTAACTAACTGGTAGGTTGCTTTCCAGGGTTTGGGGCAGAGGTATTATCTGCTGCTTGATCCTTTGGGGTTCTGGAATATCCTACAAGCATTTGTTCTGCTGCTGAGTTATGGCTCTTCCTCTGGGCTGGTACTCCTTCAGTGCTCCACTGGGAAGATAGTCCCTCTCTTAGGGCACATTCCACACTTTTTAAAATTGCTTTATCTACATGACATGAAGCTCATCCAAATGTCTAAAAGCATAAGTAAATGTGCTTTGGGCAATGTTGGCCATGTTGGCCAGTCTCTGATCCCAGAATTGTACGGTATTTACTGTGTTCTGACACACCCATTCTCCAAACATTAGGAGGACCTATGACTGATAGCTGTGGTGGAAAGTGTAGGGGTTTGTTTTCTGGTGTGGTGAGCAAAACTACACCAGAACGTTCCTGCGTGCCATTACCACTCACCCTTAACATATAGTAAGGATCCTGATTGCAGCCCTCTCCTGCCGTTTAGTTGGTTTCACTCACGGGGGAGTGCTCTTATGAATCCTTTTTT
This sequence comes from Lerista edwardsae, assembly GCA_029204185.1. Classification (NCBI taxonomy): domain Eukaryota; kingdom Metazoa; phylum Chordata; class Lepidosauria; order Squamata; family Scincidae; genus Lerista; species Lerista edwardsae. The sequence goes on from JAJKFI010000077.1 coordinate 6,232,502, forward strand.
GGAGCTGTGCCCTTGGAGGTACCCGGATATGTAGAGCCAAGTGGCCCTACAGGTTTGAACTTCGAAATCCTAAGTGGTGGAAGGGAAAGCCAGTGAACTAGAGGGATCGTCATACATTTGGCATACTAGAAAAGGGAGGTGGTACAGCTTTCTTCTGTACTTCTTGGCACTCAGTTTCCAGCCTTTGTTGAGCCCAGCCCATAGCTGGGCCCCTCAAGAGTTGTACAGCTCCTTGTTAGAATGCTGAGATTTGACAATTAATTGTAAAATCCCATCTTTGGCATAATTGGTGTTAAAGAACAGGGCTGAGTGAGAGACTCTCTTGGTATTCCTTTTTGTATTGTGTAGCTGTGTGAGCTCTGGGATGGTGGGGGGTCCCAGAGCTTGGGGCCATAGTACATGTTTTGCTCCTACTCTCAGTTTGACTCTAAGAACATAAGAAGAGCCCTGCTGGATCAGGCCAAAGGCCCATCTAGTCCAGCTTCCTGTATCTCACAGTGGCCCACCAGGTGCCCCAGGGAGTGCATGAGACAACAAGATGCCTGCATCCTGTTGCCTCTCCTTTGCACCTGACACTCTGAAGTAGCCTACTACTAATGTAAGGAGGTTGCACAACCCTTCATGGGCCCATGATGGACTTTTCCTCCAGAAATTTGTCCAATCCCCTTTTAAAGGCATCTCAGCCAGATGCCATCACCACCTCCTGTGGCAAAGAGTTCAACAGAGTAATTACTTGCTGGGTAAAAAAGTACTTCCTTTTATCTGTTTTAACTCTCCCAACCCTCAGTTTTAGCGGATGTCCCCTGGTTCTGGTGTTGTGAAAGAGGGAAAAGAACATCCCTCTGTCGACTCTATCCCTTCTGTGCATAATTTTGTATGTCTCAATCATGTCCCCCCTCAGGCACCTTTTTTCTAGACTGAAGAGCCCCAAATGCTGTAGTCTTTCTTCATAAGGGAGGTGCCCCAGCCCTGTAATCATTTTCGTCGCTCTCTTCTGTACCTTTTCCAACTCCACTATGTCCTCTGTACAGTTAATTGATACTGACAAATGAACCCTTGAATCATTTGCACAAAATCATGTGTCATGTTAGTTGCTGCAGTACTTTGTAAACAGTAGTTTTGAAACGTTTTCTCGTAAGTGAATTTATTGCTTTGGTGAGGTGGAGCAAGGCAGCAGTCTCAAATTCTCAGCATTCTGCACGATTCATTTGGTTTTCCTTTCTAGTTAAGCGATCCTGCTGCCGTCCCATCAATGGCTTTTTTTTTGTGTAATATGGCTGATTTCAGTTCATTTTAAGAAGGGGACGAGGCATGTGAAAATATGGATATAGAAGATATGAGTCTCTGCTCCCTGAAGCTATTGAACCCGGAGCCTTTTTGCATGCAAAAAGTGGATGCTGAGCTGTGGCCCTAGAGTGTTGTAGAGTATGTATGGTTAATGTGTCCCAGCAAGACTGAGCAGTGCCCTACGCTACTGTTCTATGTGAATTGAACTTGTAACCTAAGCAAACATTTAACGTGTTCCTGTTTCTGCACGCTGCCGGGAAGATCACTAACGTTAAACTAGCTGTCATTCAGGGATACTTCCTTGCTGGCTGTTTTCACTGAGGAACTCCTGATCACTCTTTGGGGAACTGCACTTTATAGCTTTGTATAACACACTTTGAAGCCCACTTCTTTAAGGAAGTTGCTTGAACAGCTTGCTTATTAATCTGTCTTCCTTTTTCTCCCCAGATTCATTCTTCTAGGCAATAGTAAAGAAAAGCACAATGGAATTCTACGAGTCTACCTATTTCATTGTCCTTGTCCCTTCCGTCGTGATTGCTGTCATCTTTCTCTTCTTCTGGCTTTTCATGAAGGAAACACTCTATGATGAAGCCCTCGCGAAACAAAAGAGGGACCAAAAGTTTGCACCTGCTAAAACTGATAAAAAGAAAGCAGAAAAGAAAAAGAGCAAAAAGAAGGAGGCCCAGAATGGGAACCTCCATGAGTCTGACTCGGAGAACGCTGCTCGAGACTTCAAACTGTCTGACGCTTTGGGAGCAGATGAGGAACACCTCCTTCCTGTCTCTTTGAGCGTGGCAGAGGCCCCCAGCAGCCTCAGAGAGCGCAAGAAGAAGGAGAAGAAACACAAAGCGAGTCCAGAGGAACATGTGCCAAAGGAGTCAGATGGATCCAAGCCTGGGGGGAAGAAAGTGGAACCAGTGCCTGTTACTAAGCAGCCCACCCCACCTTCAGATGCAGCTGGGTCCAAGAAGAAGGCTGGACAGAAAAAGCAGAAAAATGGAATAGGTATCTACATGCAGATGTTTGAGCTTGTTTTGGTAATTCAGCCCACTCAGTGTTAAGATTTTGGGACAGGTTACAGTATAAAATAGTACAGTACTGTTGCTCTTCTTACTCCAAAATGGTCTCCCTCAGTAAATTGCTTAAGCTTCATTCCAAATTTAAAATCTTATGCATGTCCAAAAACAGAAAGCTCTTGTGACATCTCTCAAAGGCGAGTCTCCAGAGGAAGTGCTTCTGGGCTTGTGTAACTGCTACTTTTCCCTACAGTCAGAACTACTGGACTAGCTTATCTCTTCTCTCCCTATAAAGGCACATTCCTTGTGTCCAGTTTTAGTGAGTTGGATATCAAATGTGGTTGAGAATAGAGTAAAGGAATTGTGAAAAAGAACACAAAACAACAATACAGTTGCAGTTTCTGGGCTGTGTTTGATTTCTAGACTAAAGATGCAGGAATTAACTGTCTGGCATGCCAAAAGGTTAGCTAGTGCTTCAGGATAAAAGCCCTTGATAAAGCATGCTACTTTTCTGTATTCCCAGAATATATTTACACCACTATCTCATGTTGCAGTTGTTTGTGTTGTGCTTTGGACTCCATTACATTTTGCTACTAAATGCTCTCCCCCCTCTACTTGTTCTGTCCCCACTCCTGGGGATACTAATATCTTTCTCCTTCTGTTTCCACCAACACCTCCTCCTGAACACTACAGCTCCTGCATAGCCACCAAAAGGAGACAAAATAGTAATTTACTGACCAGTTTTTAGTTCATCTCTCTCAGGTTCCCAGGAAACATCTCCTCTGGTCAAACAAAGTACAACACTCCAGCACTTCACAAAAAACCAAATATTTGAAATTACAAAATGCTTAGTTTAAATAATAGCCTATCCATCTTCCATCCAAAAAGAGGGTAAGGCTGCAAAACATAACATACTACTATCTAGGTTCTACCTTACAAATTGGAGCTTGACTTCCAGACATATTTTTCTACTGTCAAGACAGCATAACCCTTGCAGGCACCAAAATACCCCTGCAAGTCCTCTCCTCTCTCCTTAGTCAAACATACTTTCCCCATTATAGCACAAACCCTTACTTGAGTCCTGGTTACCCTTCTAGTTCTTCAGTCACTTCTGGCAGTGGTTCTCCTCAATCTTCCTTATCCACAGAAGGACTAATCACTAACTATAGTCAGGTGTTCTTTCTCAACCACCCAGCCTCAATTTTCACATTTGAGTTTACAAAGGGCTCATGCTTTAAAATACAACATTTACAGTAACACTTATAGAATCCCCTCTTTACAAAGAAGACACATTTCTCAACTTCCAGCTTTCACCCCCAAATAGAACGCCCACCTCCTTGACACCCCTCCTTAAAAAAATTTTTTTTTTGCATACTGTGCTTCTTCTAGATGTGGTAATGGGGTTACATTTCTTAAACCTAGTGCTGCTGCTGTGAATAAGAGCCAAAAAGACCCCAAAACTCTGTACCCTTAAGTGTACTCCAAGCCCCTTCCCTCAGTGTTCAGCTTTCACTAAAGAAGAGTGTCTAGCTCTCATAATGAGAGGCATTAAGGAGGAAAAAATTGCCAGTGGTATTCTCTCCAGCATTTGAGGTGGAAATAACTGCACTCTGCTTTCAATCGTCTGGTCAATTGGTACAAAAGTACTTGAGTGAATTACAAGCCAAGTGACAAGAACTTGACCTTAATTTTTAAGTCTGAATTGTATAGACACTATTTTATAGTTAACAACTTGGAATTTAGGTTTTTGTTTTGCCCAAAGCTCTAATTCCTGTCCCCTTACCCTGCTCCGACACAGTATTTATAGTCATCAAATCTTCTATACAGTAGCAGGAGATGCTGATTACATTACTCCTCAGAGAGGGGGTGTGTGAGGGCTGGACAAGAAAGCTTCTGTTTTTCTGTAGGTCCCTCCTTGTTTGACATCCTCTTGGAATGAATTATGGAGTTTCATGAGTTTTGAACTGGCAAGTAACAGGAGCAGGACTAACATTACACTTTAGACAAGTGTAAAGTGATGCACATTGGGGCAAAAAACCAAAACTTCACCTATAGGTTTATGGGTTCTGAGCTGTCTGTGACAGCTCAGGAGAGAGATCTTGGGGTGCTAGTGGACAGTTCAATGAAGGTATCGACCCAGTGTGCAGCAGCAATTAAGAAGGCCGATTCCATGCTTGGGGTCATTAAAAAGGGTGTTGAGAATAAAACAGCCAATATTATCATGCCATTGTACAAATCAATGGTAAGGCCGCACCTGGAATATTATGTGCAGTTCTGATCACTGCACCTCAAAAAGGACATAGTGGAGCTGGAAAAGGTGCAGAAGAGAGCGACAAAAATGATTACGGGGTTGGGGCACCTCCCTTATGAAGAAAGACTGCAGCGTTTGGGGCTCTTCACCCTAGAAAAAATGCGCCTGAGGGGGGACGTGATGGAGACATACAAAATTATGCACAGAAGGGATAGAGTCGATAGAAGGATGTTTTTTTTCCCTCTCTCAAAACACCCGAACCAGGGGGCATCCGCTAAAAGTGAGGGTTGGGAGAGTTAAAACAGATAAAAGGAAGTACTTTTTTACCCAGCGGGTAGTTAATCTGTGGAACTCTTTGCCACAGGAGGTGGTGATGGCATCTGGTCTAGATGCCTTTAAGAGGGGATTGGATGGATTTCTGGAAGAAAACTCCATCGTGGGCTATAGGCCATGATGGATTGTACATTAATAGTAGGCTACTTCAGAGTACCGGGTGCAAAGGAGTGGCAACAGGATGCAAGCATCTTGTTGTCTCATGCCTCCCTGGGGCTCCTGGTGGGCCCCTGTGAGATACAGGAAGCTGGACTAGATGGGCCTTTGGCCTGATCCAGCAGGGCTGTTCTTACGTTCTTACGTTATGTAACATGATGAGCTAGTATGTACTATATATTCCCAAATTCTCCAGGTGACAGGAACCTCTTGTGTGTGAATGCTTGGGATGGGATGGTGACCACTGTACTTGTTGTGATAGAGAGAAAAAATGTCTTCTCTGGTGGAACGTGATAGAACTGTGGCATTCTTGAGCAGGTTTTCTCAATGAACTGTGGCTTGTCAATGTATTTCTGAACCTGGCTGCAGCTGGCTTCTTCGAATTGTGGTTTAAACATCACTTTGTGGATGTGTAAACACTTTTTTTTGCCAGATGTCCCTCTTCTTTTTAAAACAATCTCCTTCCAAGTCATTCTTTGATCTGGAAGGGAAATAGGTACATTTGCAAGACATGTCCTGTGTGGACAGATTTCTCTGTGTTTCTGCCAGTTTTGAGTGTCATACAGCTGCAACAGTTCTTGACCTACTTTTCCCTCTACACCCTTTTCACCCCACTCGCCCCTTAGCATTCCTGGGTCTTCTCCATGGAACACTGGGTACTCCTTTCTCTACAATCCAGTGGACTTCAAGTTGGTGGGCCTAGGTATATAAATCTACTCAAGAGTAGATGGTTGTGTTGTGACTCTGATACATTGTGTTTTGTACTTGGATGCCCTACCTGCAAAATAAATCCACTGTGGAGGGCTGACTGAGGTCAAACAGATGTCTGTATTTTGCTTCTTTTCCTGAGCAGCAGAATGCCGAAAAGCCCTTTAGTCAAGAAGCATATATTACTATTAATAATACTCCCAATAAAATAGTTTACAAGATCCCTTTAGGTCAGATTTGATGGTATTGCCTAGTGTTCTCGCTTGTTTGGAGGATCAAAGTTTCTCAACATTGTGCAAGGCTGCAGTGACAATTGTCTGCCTTCAGCTATAGAAATTTTTGAGTGCCTAAATGGAACACTGTCATTTACTGTCTGAGTCTCAGCAGCTATGTAGGTTCAATCTTATCATAGTGGAGTTATTGTAAAACAGATTGTGGCATAAAGATGCAACATTTGCTGTTTAGAACACAACTGAGAATCTGAGCAACTTTTTTTGGTACTTGAGTATCTAATTTCTACACAGTTTTATAATACTATGTAACGTTGCACCTGCTGAGCACCTACTTTCTGTAGTGGCAACTTTCATGTTGCTTTTCTACTTATGACTAATAGAACAAGAAATTTTTCTCTTCCTGATTTGAAAGCCTAGTAATTTGATGACTAATCAGTGTACATTTGTGGTCACAATCCTGTATCGCCTCATCTTCTGATCTATATTTAATGTTTTTCATCCAGATGCTGCTGATAAATGACGGTTGTGCTTAGTGGTATGTAAGCAAAAAGATCTGTTGGAATCAGGACAGGCTAGGGAGCGAAGACTATATGGGTCACATCTTGCCCCCATCAGTGTCACTAAATGCAGCACATAACTTGGCAATTAGCTTTTGTGGGTGCAAGAATGTGCCAGTCTATTGGGAACTAACTTTGTACTGTGATGTTCTGTAAATACACTGATATATCTTGTCTTGTTTTATAGATGAGCAGGATGCCAAGAGTGATTCGTTTCTGTCCCCAACCAAAAAACAAGAACCTACCCTGTTGCATCATGAGATAAAACAAGAAAGTGGATCAGGAAAGAAGAAAGTTTCCGCAAAGAAACAAAAGACTGATAATGGTAATAAACAGCTCTATGTGTCTATCATAAATTGTGATGGGTGAGCTCTGCCCTTGGAATCCGACTAAACAAACTGAGCTGCAAAAGTCAGAAAATAGCTTTTCTTTCCTGGAGATCAGTTCTATCTATAAACTGCTTTGTGAACTTTTTGTTGAAAAGCGGTATATAAATACTGTTTGTTTTTTACTTGGACTGTTGGCCTTCTTTATGTGAGAGAGCCACTGTTAGTCAGTAAAGACAATGCTGAGCTAGATGGACCATTCCTCCAACTGGATAGAAGCAGCTTCCTGTTCCATATTCAGGGTGGTAGTAGCACCACCTGCTGGTCATTGCACTTAAAGAAGGTTCCTATAGTGCTTATAGCCAACCCTTTTTTTGTAAGCTATGCCACAAGTCAAGACTCAGTTGTGGGATTTTGTCCAATTCCAAGGCAAATAAACAGTTATGAGGGGTGATCTGGAGAAGGACCATGGTTAGAGCAGAGGGTTAAACTCCCTCCTTTCACACAGTGGTCCTGTTCTTGGGTGAGGGGTAGGGAGGAGCATAACCAGATGTTGCTGTTTCCTGAATAAAACAAGTGCTGGTGCTAATCATGTGCTTAAAATACATCTGGTTTCTAAAGCTGATGACCTACATTGCACCTTTTTTTGGAATGAATTCCCTACATTATGCATTGTATGGAAAAAGAACTTCATTCTGTATCTTCTGCTAACCAGTTTAAAGATGAGTTGGTGGAGTAGCTCCTGAATCATAGAGTGAGCTGGAAGAATGTATATGAAGGAAAACATTGACAGCCATACATTACCATGTTCAACTCTGTTCCCTAAAACTCTAGTCATGACACTGGTGGACGAGCCATTGATTCATCCGACGACGTACATTCCTTTGATGGATAATGCTGACCAGAACTCAGCAGTAGAAAAGAGAGAAGCTGTTGATGTGGTGAAGCAAGATGGGATTGAAGGGCTGCAGAAAAGCAATGCAAAGAAGCTGAAAAATGAAACTGACAAAGGTAACCAGTATAAAGGAGAAAGCAAGAATCAGGAGGTTGGTGCGTTGTAGTGGACAGCAAAGAAATGTGGTCAATATTGGTGAAGTGAGGTTCTGAGCACCTGAAGTTCCCTTTTTTAAGCTTATGTCGTACCCTGGCTATATACAGGGTGGGGTAAAAAAAAGTAACCGAATCATAATGCTGGACACACTGGACGACCACAAAGCACCAGAACAAACGACACTGTTGGTTGAGTGTTGGCGAACGTTCTTTAGGGTCTGACTTTTCTTAACCTTCTTGAAGTCTAGACCTCACAATATATGATGTGTTTCTATGGAGAATGTTAAAAGAAAGATGTTTCACATCCATTCCGCAAACTTTAGAAGAGCTTCGCACAAACATTGAATCAGTGATCAATGGTGTACACCAGAACAGTGCTCTAATATGGTTACCCACATAATCGATCGCATAGAACTTGCCAAGAATGAAGCTTCGCGTGGAGCTTTGCAGTGAAGGAAGACATGAGCATATGCAATCATACGATAAGGAGCCCTAACTGGGATAGTATAGTGTATATGTGCCATGAGCACTTCGGTTACATTCTTTTGTCCCACCCTGTAGAAAAGCGTGAAAGTGTAAGCAGATGGGCAGATTCCTGTGAATGCGTAGGAAATAGAAGGAATCTTGGTGGGACTCTAGTAACTGGTCTATATATATTGCTGCATAATTAGCACTACCCCAGCTGTTTTCTTCCTGGTGTGCCCCCCACCCCACTTCATAGTTTCATTCAGTACCACTGTTGCCATTAAATTCTATAGCTATGAGAACAAAGCAATTGCTAGTAGAAAGATTGAAACCAGAAGCTATTCTAGAAACACGTGTTTTGGTGGAAGAGACAGTCATAGAGACTGAAGGCAGCCTTGTAAGGTGTGATTTTCAATGGTACATTTCAGTATTGGGTGTCCCAGTTTGCCATGGGACATCTCATACAGCATGATAGTGGGGGCAAGAGAATGTAGCCTCTTTCAACACACTGAACAAGGAGGGGTGAGCTGCACCAAAGGAGAGTTCCACTCAGGGCCAGTCTAGGTGGCCTAGACGTTCCTCCTCCAAGCACTCAAAGCTCACAGATATTGAGAACTATGCGGGTTTTGCAACTATATGTTCACACGCTAAACTCATGGATTAAGAGGTGAAATTAAGTTGGAAAAAGGCACTTGGGTATCTTATGGGAAAACACTTAACGGATGTTTCACAGATAAGGAAAACCACATGAGTTTTGCATCCAAACTTGCACCTATTCTGTGGGAAATGCCCATTACCATGAGAGTTTTTGCATGTATGGCTTAGACCCAAGGGCTTCAATTTACATAAGCTTAACATTGCATATTGTCCGTCCGTCCCCCGCCTCCCTTTTCCTTCCCTTCTATTTTTCCTTATGCCCATCCTCAGAGTAGGGCTCATTCTGTGTGGCATATGTTTAAAATGCTATGTAAATAGTTCTGTAGCAGTAGCCATGAGACAAGTGGTAGATTCTGAGATTGGGTATTAAGCACATTACAAATATATGCAGAAAGTAACTGTTGTCTCCAATTCCCTTCTACCTTCCCTGGTTTCCTATAGTACAGCTATCCTGTTTAATTATACTGTGGAAGCCTGTCACTTGCTCACACTCATCCCATCTTGACAACTTCATAATCTGTAACCTTATTCACATGTAGCTAATTCTTTTCCTCGGTCACCTGGGATTTGCCCACCCAAATTAGAAACAGTCCCCTTCCTTAGGAAGCAGTAAGCTCTTTGGGGGCATCAGCAAAAGGTTTTCCTATATTTATTGGAGCCTCTGAGGACACTGCCTTTGTGTTCAGCCTTTTACCTCCCTGATCAGAATCTGTTGCTGAATTGCTTTCATGTTTGGATTGCCCGGACCCTACAGACGACCTCCGAAGCCACCTTTTGCTGAGTCAGACGACCATTAGGTTGTCTAACTCAGTGGCTCTTCAGTATTTCAGATGAGTTTTTCCCAACCCAGTCTGGAGGTGCCTGGGTTTGAATGTGGCACTTTCTGCATGCACTGTATGTTCTCTACAATGGAGCTCTACCTTTCCCTGCGACTGTTTGCTTAAGGTTTCATATGGATGCCTCAGATTACGGCTGCTGCTTGAAGGATGCCTTAAAAATTAGGGCTGAAACATCTGTTTCAGATGTTCCTGACTTCAGCATTCCCTTGGGTCATTCTGTTATACAGTCAATAGTCAGGGTTGGGGTGGGGTGGGGAGGCTGGAACAGATCCTCACAGATAGTCAGGTTCTATACTAAAGCTGGTGTCGCCTAGCACTGAGGGCTTCCCAGCTGGGGAGTACACATGGTCTGATAGCATAAGGTGGTCATTGTGAAGGCAGGACTTGAGGAACAAATGTGCTTTCTGAAAGAGACCCTCCAGAGCTTGTTTGGCAACAGTCTTTTTTCCCTTCCTTGAAATCTTAGCATCTGAAAGCGAGTTTTGTGGACATGCTCATGGGTGGCTTTTGGTGGCTTTGCCCTTTAAAAAGGATGCCACTAGCAGTGTTGAAATCTGGCAGGGTTGGAGTCACGAAGTTGTTTCAGGGTGTTGGATTTAGCTGTAGGTGCTAGCCCCGCTCTAATCCAAATGTAGGAGGTAAATTGCTATTCTGAATTTATAACAGTAGATAGTTCCCAAGCTAGATTTATTGCTGTTAGATTCAGGAAACTGTTTTTTTTTTAAATAAGGAGCACAGGTCTTGTTGTAAAATATTATCTTAGGTGCCTCATCCCCTTGTTCTGCAGCCAATCTCTATATCTGTTACTCAGAACTTTTGATCAGGTGTGGTGGTTTTTTTATGCTTCCTCCTGCCTGCTTTCACATTGCTGCTGTGTTTAATTGTAGAAAATGCGGAAGTGAAATTTAAGGACTTTCTGTTGGCTATGAAAAACATGCTCTTTACAGAAGAAGAGGCCTTATGTGTGGTGGAGCTGCTAAAGGAGAAGTCAAATGCGATCCAGGATGTTTTGCAGAAGGTAAGTGATGGCACTCAATGGAAAGGAGTATGGTCCAGCAAGCCTGATATTGAGCCCCTCCCCCCTTTGGGGTAAGGGCTGTTTCTAAAATTGGTTGGAAAAGGAGATGCAATTCTTGCGTGCTATAATACATGCTGTTTCTGGCATCGGAAATAGTGGCCCCCAACCATTCTGTTCTGGAGGCTCCTGCCTCTGGTAGAACGAGAATGTAGACAGAAAGGGGATAGGCCTTTTCTTTTCTATCATGAAACCATTTTATTAGGAAGAATAGGTTGGGTACTGTTGTATCTCTCTCCTCCCATCACCTCTGCCCCTTCTTCAGACCCTACATTTTCCACTTTCCGTTGTTCCATGTGCTCTACTTCTGACACATTGGTCCCTCTCTCCACGAATTATCTGCCCACCTCTGGTTTGCTCCCTCTATCAGATTGCTTTCTTCATGCTCTTGTGCAGCTGAAGGCCTCTGGAGAACCAAGTGGACGACATCCATTATAAATGCATTCTCGTCTCCTTTTCATTTCTAGTACACATGGCCCAACATTTTTATACCTCTGAAATCCGCATGAATTCTTGAAATCTTCAGCACTTACTCTGTTTTTCGTGTCTTCCTGAGGTGAAAGTGCTGTCAGAATCATTCACTCCTCTGATCATGTTATGTTCCTCTTTAAATCACGACACTGGCTTTCTTTTCTGTTCCCAGATCCGGGGCACACTCCTGATTCCTTCCTTCAAGGCCCTCCCATGGCTTTGTTTCTCTTTGCCTCTTTGCTTTCATTTGCACTCCTGCTATGATCTTTGCTTCTTTGGCTCCACTGTGCTCAGCTGCAGAGAGGTCTCCTGCTTTCTTGATCAGCTGCATCCATGACAGCCCTTTCCCACCAGGAGCTCTTCAGAACTCCAATGTATTTTCTCCACTTTTACTTGCTGTAAATCCCTCCTCCAAAAGCACATTTTCTGTGATTACAACTTTGATACAACCCCCTAACCCCTTCACCCTACTTGCTACAAAGCCCAAGGATGTATATTTACAATAGTTGGATATCCTTTCCCCCATTTTATCCTGCCTCCCTCTCTGTCTGTGTCTATTTGTAGATTCTAAATCCCTCTTGGCAGGCGACTTCTTCCCTTGCCAAGTGCTGTGTACATAGATGGTGCCATAGTAGTATCATTACTTATTAATCACTTCGTGCAGGTAGTTTCCTGTGCCATAATTTGGAGTAACAGTTGTAGTACACAGAATGTGTTGGGGTACTATGTCTTTCCCCAAATGGATTGTTTCATAGGGCCTTGTATGTGTTTCATTTTTTGCCTGTTTGCCAACCCTGGTTTTTTTTTTCTTCTGCAGATCAGACCTTTCTTTTGATAATTCGTCTCCTTATCCCTTTCCACCATGTTTTCAGTCAATTGTAACATCCATAAGTATACAATACTTAGTCCAGACAAAGTTGTCTCACACTGGACATCTTTTTTACTATTTCATTGCAGGCTAATAAAGGAGACACGGCTGCAGCTCTGCATCAGTTGCAAGAAAAGGACAAACTGATCGTAGCCGTGAAGGAGGAAGCTGCTGTTGCGAAGGAGCAGTGCAAGCACCTTTCACAGGTACAGAGGCTCTCTCTGGGAAAATAGATTTCATGCACACAGTGCAGGTCTTGTTGGAGCCAATGGGGAGAAAAGATCACTCACAGATGGGCAGCTAAGTTTTGTTTCTAGTTTTAAAGCATTTTTGTAAAACAAGCTTGTGACATGTGGTGTGCATTTCTTTCTGAAAAAAAGGAAAGCTGAATTTAAAGTTTTTGAGGGAAAGAGCTAGTACAGGAAGCATGTGTTCTGTCTTGTGTTAATTCCTTTCTGTGTCCAGCTGGTATTAATCCATACCCTTGCCTTTTATGATTTAAGTACCCTACTGTACACTCTTTTCTGCTTCCATATTCTGGTATATTTCTGCCTTGACACGTCTTCCCCCAACTCAGTGGCGTTTCTACAGGGATGGCAAAGCTCTAAGTTTTGCAAGAAGCCTTACCTTGCAGTGGAAATCACTCCTCTCCTGCACCGTTTTAGCCAATCTTGGCGTTGCTTACTGGCTACAGCAGCAAGGGAGAGGAGGGATTTACATGACAGGGTAAGGCTTCTTGCAAAACTTACAGCTTTGCCATCCCTGTAGAAACGCCTCTGCCCCAACTATCTCAGCCTGAATGCCCAAAAATCTCTTGCTCTCCAAAGTGTCTCCTCCTTTATTGTCCTGTATTCATCTGAAATTTAGTTTCTTACTAAATCAGACGTCTGGAGAAGGGGGCGGCAGAGGATGAGATGGTTAGATAGTGTCACCGAAGCGACGAACATGAAGTTGGGCAAACTCCGGAAGCTAGTGGAGGACAGGGAGGCCTGGCGTGCTGTGGTCCATGGGGTCGCGAAGAGTCAGACACGACTTAGCGACTGAACAACAACAAAATCAGACCTCTAGTCCAATGGTTCTCGGGCATTTTAGCACCGGGACTCACTTTTTAAAATGACAGTCTTTTGTCATTTTATGTCATCATGTCATCATGACAGTGATGACATGACATCTGGAGTGCCCGGACATGAAATCAACGAGCAGGAATACCCCCATATGACAAAATCAAATTAAATTAAAAGTTTACAATACATATTAGTTTAACAACGTATTTAAAATGTGGAACAACCCTCCTGACCCTCCCAAGCAGTTGCTTGAACTGGGCATCGCAAAGCCATCGCAAAGGTGTCATAGGGCATTGTGGGTTGCCAGCTGTCTGGCAGTGAGATCAGGTGAGTGGTGAGACTCCTCCAAATGGCAATAGGCGTCTAAGCATGGTAGGCTGAGCTCCTGTGTGTTTTTTGGGCGCTGGGGAAGGCCTTCTAGCCCAACCTTGAGCCTCTGCTCTGTTTGTAGCATCCTGCAGGATCTCCAAACCCAGAAGTAACTGGTGATGTCATCACCAGTCACTTCCAGGAGATGCACACTGCAAGTGCAGCACGCAGGGATGTTGCAGGATGCTAAAGGTTTGGAGGCACTGACGTAGGCTGCCTTCCTATATGAAAGAAGGTTGTGAATCTACCTTGCCTGGTGTTCTGCATTTGTTCAGCCTTGGCATTTATTGAAAAAGGTTGTTTGTAGAAGCGTGGCATCATTTTGATTTTGTTTTTGTTTTAGGAGCTGGTTTCGGAGAAGGAAAGAAGCAGCTTGGTTGCAGCAAAGATGAGGGAGAGAATCGGCACACTGGAAAAGGAGCATGGCGTTTTTCAAAATAAAATTCATGTAGGCTACCAGGAAACTCAGCAGATGAAGATGAAGGTAAAAACATAGTCCATTAAGATGCAAAGTGCACTTCTGCTTGGATGCACGGGTATTTTAGGTGAAGATCAGTAATTTGCCACAGTAAAAAGTATTCCAATTTTCCTTCCTCACAACTTCTGAGGTTTCACTAGGAATTGCCTACAGACTTAAAAGTCAATTTATGTAGTCTTATAGTCCTGGCTGATGGTCTGAGTTGGTGACACTTTGACTAATGGTCGTGGTGTTCCCTTCTGAGGTTCCTGAGTCATCAGTAGTCTGCTAGAAAGAAAAATGTGAGGAAATAATCCCCTCCCCCTTTTTTATCACAAGGGAGGAGGAAGGCTAGGATTGTTGGTCTTTTGCTTAACTTTCACTCACCTGCAGGGATCAGGGTAAGGGACCTTGGTTTCCATTTTCTGACCTACATATTGCATGCTCTGGGTCCTAGCAGCGGTGGGAGGGCATGAGTTGGCCAGAAGTTGCCAACACCTGTAGATTAAGGTTCTTAAGTAATCCTAAGTACAGTTTAGGACCGATAAGAAGCTTTTGCCAGATGGGCCAGAATATCAGGCTTTACTGCAGATTTCAAGCTTTGCAAACTACCCTCATTTTTAGTGTACTTTGGATCCAGCGATGGGATCTACAAATGAACAAGGGGAACGCTGGGCAGGACGTAGGCGGGACTTCCGCTTGAGTGGCAGCCCGTCTGTAGCGTTCCGCGGCTGCCCTGGCCTCGGGGAGGGGGGGCTCCTGCTCGCCACAGGGGACAGGTGAGGGTCGCGCCGGGGCCTGGGTCAGCAGTGGGGGGGGCGCGCTAACCAGGGGCAGCCCCCCCCGAGGCCAGGACAGCTGCGGAACGCTACGGACGGGCAGCCAATCACGCAGAAGCCCCGTGTAAGTCCCGCCCAGCGTTCCCCTTGTTTAGATCCCATCGCTGCTTGGATCCCTCTTCCTGCTGAAAAGAACTGAAATGAGAGTTTTCCTTTCATATGGTTCTGTGCTATAACCAGGTCCCAGACTCAAGCTCTGGACCTTTTCAGTTAAAGCAGTTTTGCCCAACTTGGGGGTGGTGACCCTCCAGGCTAACAGGAAACATTGAATTCTCCATTAAGGGGAGTGGAGATCGGCGGTGGGTCTGCGCCACCACCTCAGTAAAGGCATTTCGCGCCTTTACAAAACCTGCATTATCACCACATAGTAAGCACAACCCCCCTTTTGTACTTAGTTGTCATGAACCTGGAAGTGCTGTTGCTGCCGAGTCCCGCCCCCCCTCATATGGCCCCTCAATCACTAGTTCCGTTGCCTTGGAATAAAGGTTGGGAACAACTGAATTTAAATGTCTTTGGTAGCACATTTGAAACATTCTTCTGTTTGAGCCTTAGGAAAACCATTGTCAATCAATAGAGAAATTACTGAGCTGGCTGAACCAATGGTCTGGCTTGGTATTAGGCATGTTCTATGTGAAAAATAGAATCTTTATACCTGTCCTTGCAGACTTCAAAAATAGTTAATTTATCCCTCTCCTCAACGTTTTGTAGTTCCAACAACTTCGTGAGCAGATGGAGGCAGAGATCAATCGACTGAAGCAGGAGAATGGTATCCTGAGAGACGCTGTCAGCACTTCCACCAACCAGATGGAAAGCAAGTACGCTATTGGAGATTCCACTGAAACATCTGTTGTGTTGTGTTCATACTGTAATTATGACAACTCTGGAAGCTCTTGCTATAAACCAATTCAGCAATCAAGTGGAAGACAAGCAGTTTGTTATAGCAGGTTGTTTGTTCTAGTTGTGCCTGGCCTTGCAGTAGGTAGGCAGGGCAGTGCACTGTGGAATGAAAGGGCAATAAGAAGAAAAGTCCTGGCTGCATTATTCTGTGGGCCATAAAAATGAATGTGAGTCAGCTAATCCTTGGCAAATAGGATAATGTTTTGAATTCTTTGCTTAATGTAGATCCTACCTCTGTCTTCCATTTGCTCACCCAATGTGCAGTGGTGTACAAACAGGGTAGCCAGAAGGCCCCGGGTGTCATACTGCAGGGGCATGTCTGAGAGGCTGACCCAAGATGATGGTGGTAATGACCCTGACTGCAGCCACAATTTGGCTAGTGCTGGGTGCAGCTGCCCATAAGAGAAGCATGTTTATTTAGTGTGTGTGTGCGCGCGCACGCACGCACGCGCACACACACACACACATACAGGAAACTGGACTAGATAGGCCTTTGGCCTGATCCAGCAGGGCTCTTCTTATGTTCACTCACTCACACACGTACACGTATACGTACGTTCAATAAAAGAAAATGTTCACTGTTTCTGTTTCACCTCTGGCCATTGTTATTCATTTCACGTCATGACTATTACTGAAAATAAGTTTATTATGGGAGGGTGCCAAAAATGTATGGGTCCTGGGTGCCAAATTATCTTGATATGCCACTGCCAAAATGAGGAGAAAATTGGTCTGGCATTGGATCTGCAGACACTTAGACACTGCAGACTCTATTCTGATTCTCCATTGGTTCAGTCTTCCAGCTCTGACGGCATATTTTATTTCTGTATTTATATACACGCCCTTTTTCAAATTACTCAGTGCAATTTACATAGGCTATCCTAGACCTGATAAAGGGTCTTTATGTTCTATGTATAGAACCTTTCAGTCTCCAGATGTTTCCCTGCTGTTCCATGCACAGAATATGCCCTCAAGCTTCCACATGCAGCTATAAATCCCACCAGGCAGGGATCTCATTGCTCTTGCCGACTAACATTCTCAGCATTCCATTCCGCCCTCTCACCGTGGCATGCCTGCAATTCCGCTCTCTCATGGTGGGTCATGACAACTTGTCTTTGACTTCCGGTTTCCCTTCTAGGGAGCTGCAGGCAGGCAGCTCAACCTCCGGATCACTCCTCCTACCCTCTTCTGAGGTTCACTTTAATGGTTTAAAACAGGAAGTTCAGATGAACTTGTCCTAACACTCAGTGGGTCTCAGAGTGCTGATCTCTGTAGCAAGTGGGGTGCTTCAAGGAGGCCTGGTTTTTCTTTAAAAGACAAAAAAGTTAGTGGAACTTGATATGTAGAGTGGAATGCGTATCTGCATGCATAAAATGGCCTCACTTTTAGGTTACAGATACAGTTACTATATCCACCGCCAATGGGTGGGGTATGTGTGTTAACGTGAACACATTTTGTTTCCACTGAGAATAGCAAAATGTTTCAAAAAGCGATTGCTTCACTTAATTTTGTATTTCTAAAGTTGTGAATTTAATTTTTTGTTCAATCTGTAATCAGCTTTTCAAAGGAGAGGGATTGGTTGGCCTCAGTGCTACTATGGTAGTTTTAGCTGGCTGTTCCATAATTATTGATCAAAATATTGTTTTATTGATTACAATATTGTTGCTCTCAGTCTCCAGGGCAGCAGTTCCAGATTTCTGGGATGTGAATGTGCTCTGTACACATTACAATGCCTTAGCTACTTTGTAATTGGGTGTTTTTTTTTCCTAGGCAGTCTTCAGAGCTTAACAAGTTGCGTCAGGATTGTGCCAGGCTTGTGAATGAGCTGACGGAGAAGAATAACAAACTGCAGCAGGAGGAACTCCTGAAGAAGAATGCAGAACAAGCTGTCAATCAATTGAAGGTAAACCTCAACTTGTCTTCCACAGTTGCAGTAGCATCCTTTGTCGCATACCTGCAAATTGGAGAGATACAAAGCAGCTCAGGGCATTGTATTTGAAAATGCACCTGTGGCAGTTGGCAAGAGAATGATATCTCTTCAGTATGGTTTCTTATGCCTTGTTTCAACTCTCAAATTTTAAGCTGGCGTGTAAATGAATTTAAATACATAAATATCTGTACTCTGCCCTTGGGTCCCCAAGGCAGCTCCTAGTTTCATAATATGGAGGGTTCAGCTGAAAAGGCCCCCTTTGTCTCCCTTTGCCATGTACATTTGAAAGTTGGGCAATGTGAAGCAAGCCCTCCAAAGGTGGGCAGTTCTGGGTGGAGAGAGCTGGTTCCTCAGATAACCAGTCCCAAGCGATTGGGGGCTGTACAGGTAATTGCCAACACATTGTATTGAGCCAGGAGACAAACTAGTAAGCAGTGCAGATGGTACAGAATGGGAGTTGCAGGCTCCCAGGTCTGGCTGTAGTGAGGAGGTGTTTTTAAATGCTTTTCAGGGGTAGCATCATGCATAGAATGCATTATGGTAACCCAACTTCAGCACAAGTAGGATAGCCACATCTCCTTTCACTAGAAATGGTACTGCAGGGTGGGGGGAGGTTGATGAGTGGGTTAGGGAGTATTGCGGGCAGTGTGTGTGTGACTGGGAGTGGCTACTGATGTCGATAGCTGAGAAAGCAATAAGGAAAACGGAGATGCTGGGAAGGAAACTGAGGAAGTGGTTAGCAGCAGAGCTTAGTCCTAGGGCCCTTTTTGGTTACCTTGAGGGGAAAAAATCCCGCTTGCTCCTTCATACCTTTCGTGTTGCAAGAGCAGCCACATAGGATTGCTTCCTCTCTTGCAGTGAGTGGCAGAAGTCTTTCTCTCCACTCAGAAGAGACTCGGAAGTCTCCCTCTGCTGCCTTCTCCAGCACTTATTTTCAAGCACCAACACTTGCTCTAGCCTTTGCTGCCAAGCAGAAGGAATTTAACAAGACGTGCAGTCACAGCCGCCTCAGAAGCTCTGTGAATACATTTTGTCTTTTTTGTCTTTAGAGGAGACTCTCCTATTCCCCCACCCCAGGAAACTGCCAGCACCTAATGGGTTGCTCATTAGCTACTAATTAGCAGCTGATTGACCGCATTTCAGAAAGCTTGCGTATTAATTTGTAAATTGTGTTATTAAAAAATGTGCAAATTGGGACTCCTTTAATTGAGAGCTGCCAGTACACTCAGTGTGGAATCCAAGCCAGGATGAATTCATGCCCCGTTTTTAGCAATGGCCCTTGCATATTTGTCCCAGTGGACCACTGATGGTTCTTCTCCTCCCCCCACTTTGAAGGCCTTGATGTAAAATATGTTGCCCTGCTTGGAAAAGCTTAACCAGATGGCTCTGTGCTGACACAATGGAAGTTGTGGTGAAGTAGAATTTTTCTGCCACAGAGCATGCACCAACTTTAGTCTGTATTCAGTTGTTGCAAGTTTCCCTTCTACATTGCTTTATTTATCATCTCAACTGTTCATTATGCCTTAGAAAGCTCAGAAGCATTGGTCTGGCCTGAAAGAGAGGTGGTGCTTGGGAAATGCCATATTAACTGCCTGAGTAATTTACTCATTCTAGAGGTCAACCAGTCAAAGATAGTGCTGTCAGTAGGAACACCCTCTGCCCCCAGTAGTAGTCAGGAGTTAATCCAGATCCAAATGTCCCTGGGTGCTGGCCATTCTAATAGCCCCCCACTCCGCTGTTGGAGCTTCATTGAGTTGTTCACTAGCACCCCAAGATCTCTCTGATGCAGATGGCTACGAACCCATTAGCCTGTATGTGAAGTTTTGATTATTTGTCCCAATGTGCATCACTTTACACTTGTCTATGTTGAAATGCATCTTCCATTTTACTGCCCAGTTCTCCAGTTTGAGAGATCCTCTTGGAGCTCTTCACAATCCCTTCTGATTTTTACCGTCCAGAAAAGTTTAGTGTCTGCAAATGTGGCCACCTTGCTATTTATCCCTGTCTCCAGGTCGTTTATGAACAAGTTGAAAAGCACAGGTCCTAGGACAGATCTTTGGGGCACACTGCTTTTCACCTCTCTCCATTGTGAAAATTGCCTATTGACCCCCACTCTTTGTTTCCTGGTCCTCAACCAATTCTTAATCCATAAGAGGATTAGTCCATTAACTTCAGTAGATATAGGTAGTTGTCTTGTGTGCTCCCTGAGGCATCTGGTGGCCCACTTTGAGATACCAGAAGCTGGACTAGATGGGCCTTTGAACTGATCCAGTGGAGCAGTTCTTATATTCTTACACATGCAAAAAAGGGAAATAGTTTTTAGCCTCTGCTCATGACATAACTACTTCTGTTTTTTTGGATATCTTCTCCCTGTCGTCTTAACTTTTCATTTTTTTGGTCTCTGAAACCTTCATGTTTCGATGTCAGCCAAAATTTTGGAAAGGGCACTTTGACCCAAAAAGAATCCATGACAGCAGATTTGTCACAGCAGACAGCTTACTATTTGTTTAGGAGAACAAGTAGGCAGAATTTATAAAGGGTGTGTGCTCTTCTTTTAGTGCGTTACCAGCCACAGAAACCGTCTTTAACTTGATCAATAAATTATAAATCCATTTCATTGTGGTGTGTAGGAGTCACAAGCATCCTGCAAGAACGATTGTTATAGTATCTAATTGGATGCAAGGAGAACCCCCCCATACCTAAATTGGGTTTGGTTGGATTATAAATTGTGTTCTGTTTTCTGACTGAGTGTAGTCAGATTACTAAGAATCATTACATAGAATAATGCAGATGCTGAGCTCAATAAAGGTTGCATAAACTATGACTGAGTTTACGTTCATGAAGAAGAGAGCGACGAAAATGATTACGGGGGTGGGGCACCTCCCTTAGGAAGAAAGACTGCAGCGTTTGGGGCTCTTCACCCTAGAAGAAATGAGCCTGAGGGGGGACATGATCGAGACATACAAAATTATGCACGGAAGGGATAGAGTCGATAAAGGGATGTTCTTTTCCCTCTCAAAACACCCGAACCAGGGGGCATCCACTAAAACTGAGTGTTGGGAGAGTTAAAACAGATAAAAGGAAGTACTTTTTTACCCAGTGGGTAGTTAATCTGTGGAACTCTGCCACAGGAGGTGGTGATGGCATCTGGTCTAGATGCCTTTAAGAGGGGACTAGACGTATTTCTGGAGGAAAGGTCCATCGTGGGCCATCGTGGATGGATTGTGCAACCTCCTTACATTGGTGGTGGGCTACTTCAGAGTACTGGGTGCAAGGGAGTGGCAACAGGATGCAAGCATCTTGTTGTTTCATGCCTCCCTGGGGCACCTGGTGGGCCGCTGTGAGATACAGGAAGCTGGACTAGATGGGCCTTTGGCCTGATCCAGCAGGGCTCTTCTTATGTTCATGGTGTCTACACATCATGCCTCAAATAGATTTCTGGGTGACTCTGGAGCTATATTGATGATGGAATCTTCTTTGGTGAACTGTTTCAGTAAATTAGTTGGTCTAGTTAGTATGAATTGCATCTGTGTTCTTAATAGCTGTTTGCCTACATCTTAATTACATTGGTAACACGGATGGGGACAGACAAACCCTTCTCCCAGTAGGCTGCATGTACAAGCCAAGTGCTGCAGTATGAGCCAGATTGGCTTCACTGGTGGTTGGTTGGTTGTCTCCTGCCACTTCTGTCTTGTCTTGGTGCCAGGCTAGACCATGCACCTGCCACGCTAATAGGCCTTGTAAGTCTGATCCCCCCCCAATGTAAGTAGCAGCCATGCAGGGCCCTGGTTTGATTGAGACCATAATGTGTGTGTGTGTGTGTGGGGGGGCTTTAATCCTTTTGCACCATGGTTCTGATTGTCCTTTCTTGCAGCTACTATTTAGCCCCCCAAGGGAGGGCACACCTCCTGTTGGCACCAGTAGTAGCTTGTCAGTAGCTCCTTGTCAAATAGCATTTATGATGGAGTTTCGAGGGCAGTCTATTTTGGGATCAAGAGTTAAGCAGAGGTTTAAAGTTCCCTTTATTCCCTGAAGCCAAGGTCTAGTTCTGACCTGGATCAGGCCCCACCTAAGCTTATACTGACATATGGAAAATCAAACACTCGTGCCCCAGTCATGCTGTAGTTTCATGGTGTAGTTGGGCCCTTCAGTTCTGAATTCATGCTCAATTCTTAATACTGTGGTATGAATAACCCATGCAGATTCAGCCAGTGTATGCAAAAGTTCATACTTCACCTGTTTCACTCTTTTCTCATCTCTGTGCATGATTCTTAAGATATTTGAGTTTCATGTGGCCAAAATAACTTCTCCAAATACAGAAAAGAAGCCAAAACAGAGTATGTGAAGGCCCTGTCTTGTGAACCTTTGTATGAGTACAGCTGAACAATGATCAAGATATAAGTGTTTCCTGACGTTTGGTATTTGTGGGGATTGGTACTGTACAGTAATGTGGTCAATGATAAGCTTTGCATTTCTTTCACATAAAGGTACAGCAACAAGAAGCTGAGCGGAGATGGGAAGAAATGCAGAGCTACCTAAGGAAACGGACAGCGGAGCATGAAGCAGCCCAGCAAGGTGTGCTCAAAGGGTCCTTCCCTTATGCTGTTCAATATGACTTCGTATTTTCTGTTAGTAGGAAGAAAATGAGACTTTCCTATGGCAGAGAATGGGGGGGCTATTGAAATTTTGAGCATATGCTGCTTATTTGGAATGTGTGAGACAATTATTGTTCTCTTTCGGATGTTCCTTTATATCTTGTTTTGGGCTTTGCCGAAGCATCTTGGCCAGCCAACAGTTGGAATCAGGATACTGGACTTGATTGAACCTGTGTCTGATTAAGCAGGATGTCTCACATGTTAGTGTTCATTGAGCACGCACTAAGTTGTAGATCTGGGGTTGCTACCATGAAATGAGTTAATTCGCACCAAAGAGCACTTTGAGGTGATGGTTTTGTGTGCAAGTTGGCGGCCTGAAAGATTCAACCCCCGCCCTTAACTCCCCTTTTGTTTCTCCTAATGGCAGACGTGCAGAATAAGCTTGTGACTAAAGACAATGAAATCCAGAGCCTGCACAGCAAGCTTACTGATACAATGGTCTCAAAACAGCAGTTGGAACAAAGGATGATGCAGTTAATGGAAGCAGAACAGAAGAGAGTCACAGCGGAGGATTCAATCCAGAGACAAATGCAGGTGTGATTGTACAGCTTTGCATCTTGGGCAGGCCATTTCTCAGAACATTTGCCAGCACTGAGTGTTTCCTTGTTCCTCTTATCCTGCTTGCTTTAACCCTCCTAAAAATTATGGAGTAGAGGTGAATTATGGAGTTGGAACAGTAGGTGTTCCAAATTGCCTCATTAGTTCTGTTTGTTCTTTGGACGTTGTGGTCGATTCCACAGTAGCCCCTTTCTCTCCAATTAAAAGCACTATTTAAAAAAAAAATCCAAGTGATGTCACTGTCAGATCATTCTGTTTCAGGGTTTTTTGTGCTGCTAGTTCAGTTTTATATAAGAGGTTACCTGTTTGAGCTAACAAATGTCACAAGGTGGTAAACAGTGAGCACTTCATGGGGGTGGGGAGTCAGGGATATAAATTTAAATAAATAAACCATCTAAATGTCTTTTCAGGCTTGGTTTGCGGTGATTCAGGTGATTTTTTGCAGTACAACATAATTGCAGCACCAGTACGTCCAGCACAGAAAGGATCATGGGGCTGAGCCTTTTGTGGGCAACTCTGCCTTTAGTCAAAAGGCTCTGTTTGAAGGTTCTGCCCATTTGCTACTCCTGTTCAGTGTGACTTGAGAATTAATGATGAATTGCTTCTTGGTCAGCCTCTTTTCCCTTCTTGGGTGAAGGGGACTGGTGTTAATTGTTGCATTGCATGTATTTGTTTAAATTCTATAGTGGAATAGCACCTTCCCACTAAAGGTCTCTAGAGGGGTAACATCCTATGTGTCTTGGTGGAATTGAGTTACTCTTTTCAAAAGATGAAAAACCAACTTCAGGAACTTGAAAGCAGGAACTCAATTGCAAGGCAGTGTGGGAAGACTTAATAATGCATCTAGGGTTAATTATTTTAACAGGACAGTTCTGAAATGAAAGAACTGTGCTGTTCTGAGCTTTTTGACATACAGTGTCATTTTGGAGTACATTGTTTCTGAATATGTGTATTTCCTTGCACTTTCTCTTTCTGAAAGGAACTGGTGGAACAGAACGATGCTTTGAAAGCTCAACTTCAGAAGTTCCACTCCCAGATGGCAGTCCAGGTATGGAATCCCCAGATTGGGCCTCATCCTTCACCTTTTTTCATTTAAAATGTTTTATCATTAACCTTGTTTAGGTGTGAGCGCTGTATTCGGTTAGGGCATTCATAGTGGCGCACCTGGAGGTAATTTAGTATCATGACAGATTCTCATGCTGTAGCACCTCTGCAGCCTCTCATTTGTTCCCATATTCAGGTGATGGGATGGAGAATGAATTGCATTTGTAAGGGTGTAAGCATCAGGCAGCTCGCTTTGATCAAGTGCAGGTGCAACACTGACTGCAAACTGCCATTTTCAAAGCGGAAATTAGCTTCAGGGGTGTGCACTCCTCCTCTCTCTTGCATTGCTGCTGGAGCCATATAAAACATGATCCAAAATAGCGAGTTATGGTTTCCTTCTGAGAGTTACAGGATACTTCAGATGTTTCTTCTACTGTAGAATGGTGCATCCCACAGCCAATGCCCAACAACCTGTGTACACATGTGTGCCTGGTACCTTCAGCCCGATTGGAGCGCCTGGGTACATATGTATGGTCATCTACTGTGGGAAGTCCTAGTGTAACAGTGGTGTTTTTGTAACAAATGCAGTTGTTGTGTAAAAGATGGAGTTACTCTTAGACATCCTCAGGAATTTCTTTTGAGCAGCGATTCCGATTCAGGTTGATCATTTTTTATTTATATAGTACATGGTTTATTGGTTTACATGGTACCCTGTAGAGTTGCACAGGTAGAGAGGTCCTTGTCCCCAAGAATTTCCATCTGAACTGTAACAGTGGGGAAGACAACTACAAAGAGATATATGTGAGCAAACCAGTGCTGAACTGAACGTTGTTACAAAAGAAGATTCAGCTTAGAATTGGGTGTTGGTGGTGTTGGAAAAGGAGCTATATGTTGACTGCGGGGAGCAGTGTTTCGTGATTGGCATTCATGCACCCCTTTCTGCTCTCTGATTTTCCCTTTTTACGGAGTCAGCTGCTGAAAGAGGGGGAAAAAGTGGTCAAACTGTCTCTGCCGTTACCACCCCAGGCTAGGATGGCTAGATGGGAGGGGGGCAATCCATCCTTCCAGGAAAACACACTCCCCCCCCCAGCGTCTTCATAAAAATCAGGTGCTACTGCATTCAGACTTGACAATCCTCATGAAATTACCCATGAAGTTGACTAACCAGGCAAGGAGTCAAAATGTAATTTAAAAAATTGAAGCGAAAGGAGATTAAAAAGATTTTGAGTGGAGGAACCCAAAAAGGTCTTGACCAAATTGGATGCAATAACTAGCGACGCTCAGAGGGAACCAGGAAACCACTCAAGTAAAACACACAAAACCACCCTGCTTGTTGTAAAAAGAGAAAACAAAATTAACATGTCTCATAAACATGTCTAGCTAGGAATATAATCCTTATTACTACCTACTTCTGCATGTACTGGATAATGAGTGAAGTGTGTTAAGCCAAGCTGAGATTTCCCTGGAAGTTTCATAGCTGAGAGGAGGTTAAGTCCAGGCCTTGCTAATCCATACCACTGTGCTTTTGCATTAGCGTGAACCACTCAGTTCAAACCAAGAGTGGTAAACGAACCACACGAGAGCAAGATCTAACATTCTGGCCAATTGGAGAACCCTTTTCCTTAGGAGTACTGCAACTCTCGCAAGTTACCCAGAGACCAAATTCTCTGTTCTGGGGCTTATGAAACAGGCCTCTTGTGATGTTTTGAAATTCCTTAAATACGACAGTTACTGATCAAGTGACCAGTAAGTGGGCTTCTGCCAAAAAGTGTTTTTCAACTGTATCTTTTGTCTTTTAGAGCACTGCTTCAGCCATTGCGGAAGAATTGCACAA
This sequence comes from Lerista edwardsae, assembly GCA_029204185.1. Taxonomy (NCBI): domain Eukaryota; kingdom Metazoa; phylum Chordata; class Lepidosauria; order Squamata; family Scincidae; genus Lerista; species Lerista edwardsae. The sequence goes on from JAJKFI010000077.1 coordinate 6,258,438, forward strand.
AGTGTAAGTATATTCCCCTGCCCCCGCTTCTAGGTTCAATGCTTGCTTTAGTGTGTGACTGCGTCAGTGTATGCAAGATCTTTTCTGAAGGAAATGTTTTTTGCCCAATATTTTTGCCCTTCATTGTTGCAGATTCCCCTTAGAAGTCATAAACCACTTCCCAAGGATTTCCCATCTGTGATTATGGTTTGCCATACTTCATTGTGCATTTATTTTAACAGGAGAAATGAACTCTGCCCCTGTTTTTTTTTAAATGTAGTAGGCTATAGTGTGTGCCCATGATACTTCTAAGTAATCAACTTGGTGCATGTGTGGGAATCCAGTTGAGTGAGTTTGTACTGCTAGAAGTTTCCACAGATGAACTCTTATGTATGGAGCTGCCTTTCTACAGAGTCAGGTCTTTATGTCATCTAGCCCCCTTATTGTGATGTGTCACAGTTCTCCAAATTGTGGGGGGAGAGAGATCTTTCCCAGCCCTGCCCTTGCAGATGTCCCAAGATTGAACCTGGGACCGTCTGTTTTCAGACTATGTGCTCTACTCCTGAACTCCCAACTATACCTTCTGTAGCTCTGCTTCGGTCTTCCGTATTTTCTAATCCCTGCTTTCTAACCTAATCCATGCATGTGGCCCGCGAGGCCCCTTTTGGCAGCCCCTGAAAGCCCCCCCCCCCCGCAGCTTCCCACCACAGTCTCCTGCTTCAGTGGCTTTTCAGTCTCCCTGCCAGGATGTTCTAGTTCCTCCTTTGGAGAAGTCGGAATGGTGTGACAGGGAGATTAAAAGAAAGCCCCGCTGCACCTTCTCCCTCCTCTGAATGTACCTGACAAATGACTTTTATGGTTCAGAACGTTTAAGTAATTGGCTGTGGCATCATCATGTCTCCACCAAATACTTCCAGGTCTGCCCAGTCAGGGAGATCATACCAGAGTCATGTGGCCCCCAACTGCCAGAAGTTAAACTGCCCTAACCATTCATTGGTCTTTTGTCTTTCCGGACACGTTTGTCAGATAATACTGTCTTCCTTGGTACAATGTATTGTGTAACTGAAGCCTTTTTGGTTTTGTATTAACATGTTGGCTCAAGTTTGGTCCAGGCCAAGTGTAGTCAAAGCTCAGCCATGTGTCTTATATGACTGGCGGTGTTTGCCTTTGTCTTCTGCCTGTGAGCAGGAAGCTCAAAAGAAGAGGGGGGAGAGCAAGTTTTTATTTTGTTCCTCCCATATGTGCTGAAGTCCTTATTGAGGGGGGGGGGGTCCAGGTTTTTAAGCAATGTGTTTGTGCTTCCCAGTTGGTGGAATTGTGCTGTGTTTGTGCTGTGGAAAGGTCTATCTGATTAAGGGATGGGGAATGCAGTGATTTGAAGTTGTTGGGGTGGGTTGATGCTCTCCTCTTGACACAGTGTTTTGAGGAGAAAGCTTCCTATTCTCCTAGGATCTATGTTTGTCTTACCATCAAGGTATATTTTTAAGGTAGCTCACGTAAAACTAACTTCCAGGGCATTTCCCCCTAATTCATTTAAGCAGAGCTTGATGTGCCTGTAACAATTCACCATTCTTGCTTTAATATCTCTTTACCTATTGCAGTTTATATGCAGAGTTTTGGACATTATCGCTTGTGGTTTTGTACCTTATGCTAGTTGTGTTCTTTTTAAGAGGGAAATTGTGCTGCTTCTTGCCTTTTCTAAATCTGACCTTCAGCTCCAGTTTTGGGTTGGGTCAGTATGAACGCTTGACCCCTGTAGTAAGCATAAGAAATGGTTCTACAAATTTTTGTCAAGCCTGCTCTGGAGATATTCCTATTGTTCATAATGATTACTAGTTTGTGGCTTTTTTTTTTACAGAATTGCAGAAAAAGATAAACAAATCAGCCAGACAGAAGACTCACTAGCCAGTGAACGCATCAAATTAACCAGCAAGGAAGAAGATCTGATGGTATAGTAAAGTCTCAAGTACTCATGTCTGCAAAGGTTGAATTAATTGACTACCAAAAACATGCTCCTGATGGGTCATTATGACATACTTTTCAAATCTGATACAGGAGAGTACGTTAATGGATGTATGACAGCAGCCACTGTTGGTCGCACTACAAATGACCAAAGGATGGACTGGGCACTGAACCAAGAAAGGATGCAAGATAGGCCCCCGTCCAGCGGCGTCATTCACCCGGTACGCTGGGCGGGACTTACCTTTGAGTGGCAGTCCGCCCGTTGCGTCACTCTGCGTTCCGCCAGGGGGCGGGCGGGAAAGCGGCGGAATGCGGCATGACGCTACGGGCGGACTGCCGCTCAAAGGTAAGTCCCGCCCAGCGTACCGGGTGAATGACGCCGCTGCTCCCATCCCTGTCCTAGTTATGGAGCTGACTGCCTTCATGTTTGCAAGCAGCGCAAAGACAGTTGCCTCCAGGGTCTCCCCAGAGGAGGTGGCGCTGGCCGCTTCGCACGCCTACCCAGTCCTCTGGGGAGAAGCGGGAAGAGACTGCTTTTGTGCTGCTTGCAGCTGAATCCTAAGCCCGTCTGAGAGGCGTGGTCTCCTCAGATCTGCACCTGCTGTTTAGCAGGCGCAGATGCGAGTAGCAATCCAGCCTCCCCGAAGCAGTGCTGGATTTGGCGCTGGCCCATTGGCCTTGACATTCCGACGCTGCTCAGTGTCATTTGCTGAGCACCAATGTATGGTGATGTGATGGTTTTGAGGTGGGATAGGAAGTGACTTCCCTTCCTCTCTCCTCCTCTTTCATTATCTGTTTCACAGTTCTCCGTGTAGTAACTTGTTGATTTTCTACTGTATAGGCTGGACAGGTATTTCTCAGGCACAGAAGCAAGCATGTGCAAGCACATTCACAGGCCAAAATTCCAATAGAACTGTTGAAGTCTCTAAAACGGCATCTTTTTAGAAATCTTTTTAACTCAGAAAGTCAATCCAAGCTCAAATTGCTGTTTCATTCAGCCCTTGTCACCCGTCCCCATTGCACACTTTAAACTTGACTTGCATAGGCAGCAGATCAGAGTGGTTTGTTTTCTGTTCATCTGCCAAAAAATATGGGACTTCAGCTACAGTCTGAAGTGCTACATGCCACATTATTCTGCTCCATCGCAGGCAGATCAATTTCTCCCACGCAAACAGCATGATCATTGGCTGTTAGATTTCCTGGTTGCCTGTCCATGAAGAACGATCAGACTAAGGATTACTTTTCCCAAGGATACGCAAGATTTTTCAAACAGCAAAATGAAGAGATTAAAAGCTTGTGTAAAATAAATAGCAGTGACTATAGAAATTAGCCACATGCTGGGGAAAAGTAGGCTTCTCATCTGTCCGTAGGGAGCAAGCAAAGATATTTCTTGCTTACTCATTCAATAGAAAAGCATTGCTCTGTGCCTGCAAGTTTCACTTTAGAGAAGAAAAGGTACATGGAGCAAGACACCACTTTGGGGGAACAGCAAGGAACATTTCTGGAACATTTGTGTTTTCTTTTTCCTGTAGAGTTCCTAGACCCTGCAGTTGCAATGCTGTGTTTGAAAATGTGTGTGTGAGAGAGAGAGATACAATGTTCTGAGTACAGAGCGATGAGAAGCCCTAACTACTGGGTCAGAAACATGGGCAGCCCGTTTGCTCCCATACCCGTGTGATGACGCTGCGGCGCCAATGAATCTCCTTGGCTGTGCACCCATGTTTGAGTGGGCGCAGAGCCGAGAAGACCTGTGTTGGGCTGCCCGGCCTGGGAGGGAGGGTATGGCAGCAGAGCTGCCCCTATTGCAGGCCTGATTCTTCCCTTCCTCTGCCCAGTTCTGCCTTCCCCTGCCCTGAGGCGCAGTGCTGACTGGTGCCAGCCCAGCGCCTGCGCTCCTTATTCTCTGGGTTTACAACACCCGGAGCTGGCGATACACAAGTACTGCTGGCGAAAGAACTCGTAGGGTAGAGTCCTTTGGGCTCTGAAGCCACCTACTTGTTCTTCAGAATTGGAACTTGTTTCGCTACTTTGTATCATGGAACCTATTTCTCCAGGTTGTGCAGAATATGAACATGTCCCTGAAAGCGGAAGTGCAAAAGCTGCAGGCTCGTGCAAATGAGCAGGTAAATAAATCACTTGTATAACTTTGCCAGTGGATGGGGTATCTGTCGTGTCTGCTAAGTGCAAAGCCGGGGATTGCCTCTGATTTTGTGTTTCAGAAATTGGGAATTATCCCCCCCCCCACACACACACACCCCAAACTGATGGAAGGTCCTGGAGATCAAAACTTTTCATCAGCTTCTAAAGGCAAGCTAGAATCTGTGGTTCAGGCTAATGGAAAAGCATAGTGGTGTGAATTAGCAAGGCCTGGACTTAATCTTCTCTCAGCTACGAAACATCCTGGGCAACCTTGGTTTGCATCTCAGCTTGGTGTAACACACGTCACAAGGTTATAATCAGTGTTCCCTCTAATCTCACCACCCCCAAGTTTGTGTAGGGCTTCCATTAGGGCAGTGATTTTCAGCCATGGTACATTGGTGTGCTGCGAATGGTCTACAGGTGTGCCATGATAGTTTGGGGGAGAGTCATTTCTTTGTAGGGCTATTGGGGGATGTGAGCCCCCCCCCCACTGGCAATGCAGTGTGCTTTGTCAGCCCTCTAAAACTGAGCATTAGGAGAGTTAGAACAAACAAAAGAAAATATTTTTTTACCCAGCGTGTAATTAGTCTGTGGAACTCCTTGCCACAAGATGTGGTGATGGCGTCTGGCCTGGATGCCTTTTAAAAGGGGATTGGACAGATTTATGGAGGAAAATTCCATTGTACAGTAGGTTAGAGACTATGACGGTTAGCTGTCTGAGGATTGCTGGTCACTCATCATGAGGGCCAGGTAGGAATTGGCCATGGATGGCAGTTTTTTTGCCTACCCCAGACTGTGGATGGAGGAGCGAGTGTTTAGAAAGTTTTGTGATTTACACTTGGTTTAATAAAGTTAAACCCTAACTTCAGTCTGGTGTCTTCCTTGGGGGTGGTGCAAGGGTAATAGGCTACCTAGAATGCCAGATGCAGGGGTGTGGCAGCGAGACCCAAGTATCTGGTTGTCCCATGTGCTCCCTGAGGCATGTGGTGGGCCACTGTGAGATACAGGAAGCTGGATTAGAAGGACCCTTGGCCTGATCCAGCAAAGCTTTTCTTACGTTCTAAGTGAATGGACCCTATAGCTTATGCTGCTGTTGCTTTCACATCTGTGTTTAACTTTGTATGCCACCCTGGGGTCTTCCTTTTTCCAAACTGCATCTTGAAGTCATTTTCACTGCACTAGGGAACGTATTTTTAGACTGGTTTCCCCCTGACTCTGTTCCAGTTAGTATATGGAAATATTTTTGCAATTTTGCTTCAGTTCAGTTGCATCTGCTTTCCAAACCCTCAAACAATCACATCCATCATTATCCTGAGCGATGTTGCCCTGAGCATTTGCACTCAGTAGCCCCTTATCGTAAATAAAGTGCTTTGCTTCCTACCTCTGAACACTTGAGAGCATTGGAGTCGAGTGAACTTACAGTGGTTCCATTTGAAGGAGAATAGATGTTGCCCCTTTGCTTTGTATGAGAGAGAGACAGGCACAGCAAGAGCCTGAATTTCACAGGATTGATCTTGGTTTTTAATCTTGGTGGGGGTTGGGGTTCACTCGGCCTGCCTGCGATATGACATACTAAATGGTGCTAATCCTCTTTACGCCCAGGCTGCTGCTGCTCAGGAACTGGAAAGGATGCAGAAAAGGTAAACAAATAAAGAGTGGCATTTGATAAACGGCTGTGCCTTTTGACGGAGTGGGGACTTGTGTAACGAGCCCTCGTTAACCTTCTCCTTTTTTACCCTGTTCCTCAGTACTCATGTCAAAGATGACAAAATCAGAGGCCTGGAGGAGCAGTTGCAAGGACACCATGCCAAGGCCTCGAATGCCATGGAGGAAGTCCAGGTACTGTGTGTTGTAGACATAGAGTTATTATACATAGAGAGAGCATGACGTCACATACTTGAAGCTTCCGGGTATAACCCCGCCCCTTTTCCCCCCTTTCCCATCCCTCCTCCCTCCTCCCAGCGTCCAATCAGCGAGCGCCTTGTGATTGGGCCACGCCCCCTTCCTTCCCTCAGTCCCCTTCACAGCCGCTGGTATGTTCAGTAATATAATTCTGCGGAATTAAACCTTGGAATTGCATATTAACTCATAATTAGGTTACCACTGATGTTTCTCCACGATCACACGTTGTTATTTTGGTAAGTTTTTGCTTCAGGAGTAAACGATTCAGCCCGAAACATCATGCGAAAACCCATTGGAAATCATTGGAATCAGCATTGTTGTGGGTATATTTACGTCACAGCTAACCCCGCCCCCTGGATTCACTCGCTGGCCTATCTAGGTAATGGGATGGCCACCCTTTGGTTGTAGAGGGAAGGTTTTCTTTCTGGGAAGGTAAGACTGCTGGCCCCTTGACAGTGGGCATGGGAAGGGCATGAAACAGTCTTGTAGCGGTGGGTGGAGGTCCTTCGGGAGTGTTATGTTTAGCCACCATTTCATCCCCTGATGAAGAGCTGTTGCCTCAAAACATGCAGGGGCTGCATACGGATTTGTTTAAACGACCTCCTGCACCATCAGATTTTTTTATTGTCCCCCCCCCCCACACACATTACAACAGCCTTTCCTAATATCCTAAAGGGTGTGAAAGGTGCTGCGTGGTCGATTGCATTTTGTAGACCAGATCAACCAGCAGGATGAGGACCGCTGGACAATCCCGGATCTGATTTGAAAGATCTAATGTCCCAAAATTAGAGAAGTAGTCAATGGACTGCTATCGAGAAATCTTGGCTGGTTACTCAGTAGTGGTGAAGTATAGTGTGGTGCTTGTGTAACAGATCATTTTGCCAGAATTCTTTCTGCATAGCGACTACACTGCAATTCCCTGCACCCCGTCCTTACCGCTTGACCTCTGGCTTGCCCTTGCCTGCCTTGCTTCCATCTCACCCTGGTAGCCAAGGGGTCAGGAGCAGGCTGCAGGACTGTGCCTTTCCTGCCAGCCTCCATAATTGCTGTGTGTGCCATAATTGCTGGCGACTACGTGCTTAATACTAGCCAGGGTTCCTCTGAATTAGGGTTTGAGAACAAGAAAAAATATGGACTCAGCAATATAATCATTTTAAAGCTCTTTAAGAATAAAAAAACTTGTTTCATCACAGAATATGTTATGGAACAAACAAATGTTCAGTGTAAATTCTTAACTTGCTATATTAAGCTGAAGGTAACTTCTTTTAAGCCCTCTTGTTTTTTTAGTGTTAGGGTTTTAAAGCCCCAGTTTTGCCTGGTTTTGCCTCAGATTTTGTGTTCTTATGTGCATTAGTTTTAAGATGTGCAACTGTGTTCTCCGATTTCTTCCATTGCTTTTTAAAAATCAAATGAAAGCTAGCATGACTGTTGACTGAAAAACCTGTTTTAAATGGATTAATAACCTTGCCTGTAACCATTCTTATAGTGTGTGTATGCTTTTACATAGAACTAGAACCAGTGAGCCAGTTAAATGCAAGCTTTCGACACTCGCTTCCCGTTTTACAATATGGGGACAATATTGATCTGCTGTACAGAGAACGTGTAAGGGTTTTCAGGGGAACACCTACAAAGTATTTTGAATAGCATAGAAGTGGTATATGTATGCTCAATGAAGATTTTTCTCTCTCTAATACTAGAAGTTTCAGCTTTCCAGGCCCTTAGGGTGTCATTTAACTTGGCCATCCCAAATTCTTTTCCTAGTTGTCTAATTTTTTTTCCTTTGCTCACTGCTCTATCAGCTTGAAAAGATGCTCTTAAAATAAAATTTCCTTTGTTACCTTGAAAAACCACATTGCATACTTAACTCTTTTTGTTAATTCCTCTCCATGAATTCTTTTCCTCAAAGTGCTTTTCAAACTGCTCAAAGCCTGTATAGCATTTTCATTTTTTTCCATCTCACAGCACACTGACAAGAAGCTAAAATTGTCAAGGCATGGCATCAGTTTTTTTAAACAATTCACAAAGTACACCATGCTGTTAGTGGAATGCTCACATACTCCCAATGGCCGTACTGATAAATTACCCTCCCTCAGCTCCTGTGGAATATCTGAAGACAATTCATAGCACACCAGTGTGTTGCAGCGCATTGGATGAAAATAGCTGCTCCACTGTCACATGCATCATCTCAGTAAATCTGTGTGAAGCAGCCACTGAAGGGGTTTGGCGGTTGTTTTTGTTTAACTGTTTTGGATCACTGAAGTAAGTGATTATTGCCATTAGGAGAAGTGAATCCTTTCTCTTTGCTCACCAGCACTTTTGGCATGGTAATGTTGATCCCACGGAGTAGGTAGTTCATAAGTGCATAGAACACGTTTAGTCTGTCAGTTGCTACTCAGAAATGCCATCTTTCCTCAAAATATAAAGACATGAATGTGGCAGGAACTGGGTCTGAGGATGGAATGCTGACCTGGCTCTTTGGTTTCAATTTTATTTCAGAATCTAAAGGATCAGAACAAAACTTTGCAGTTGGAGATTCAGAAGCTGAAAGCTCTTTTGTCTGAGCAGGTAGGACAGATCTTTGCTGCTTTGTTGCCCATGTGGCTACAGCTGATTTGAGGCTCGATTATAGGAAGCAGTGGCAGGATTTTGGAGAGATGGCTGTTTGAGTCCTTTTTACTCATTGCACCATTATTATTAGTAATCTATGTGCATGGTGTTGTACAAAGAATTATAGGCAGGTCTCTGCCTCAGTGTGCTTATGTTCAGTGAGACACTAGAAAGTAGTCACAAGGGAGAGGGCAGAGAAAAAATGGAAAATTGAGGTGAGCAGGAGGAAGATTGCATTATTTCAGTTGCTTGTAGTTAGCATAGATTTTTTTCTCCAGGCATGTAGCTGTGAGCAGCAGCCCATATGAAAGGATAGGTCACAGATGGTGTGCACCTGGGAATGGTATTGTGCATTAGAATTCCGGAACATTCTTTAGTGGGCAGTAATTTAAGGGAACTTACCACTCCAAAATTGAGATGGATTTCTGAAGAGGAAAAGAAGTACAGTTTTGAAACTGAATCAGTTCCTTCCCAATTTTTTTTATCAAGGTACCAGCTAGAATTTAAGCTTCCAGAGGGGTAGGTCTGTTTATCTTTTGCAACAGAAACGAGGCGGAGTCTTGTTGTACTATGCAAGACTAACTCATTTATTTTAACTTAGGCTATTATGGACTAGGAATTCTAAAAGGAGATGTTGTTCCAGCTGCTATGGTTTGTTTAGGTTGTTGCTCCAGTCGTTGTCTTTGTATCTAGGGCTGGTATTTTGGTGCATGAGGAGCTTTCAGGGAATTTAGCACAATATTATTTTGTGCTGATCTTGAGAATCTCGCCACTAGCGTAAAACCTGTTTCTTTTCTCTATAGATATGTGTTAGAAGGCATGCGGCAAAAAAATTCGTTCCTTGGAGGTGCTTTTTTAAATGAATGCATCTCCATTTTGCATAATATCTGGTCTTCACTAAAATGATGAACTAACATACTTTTCATTCTACTTTTCAGACTAATAAGGAATTGTTGGAGCAGATGGAAATAAGGTAAGGAATAGGGGAGTTTAATACCATTCTATGTAAATATCACAGCTGAAAATTTTTTATATGAGCTTGTTCCAAAGACCAGCAATCTGATGGAGGGTGTGATCCTAGCTCTTGAGTTGAGCACATGCTTAGCCTGCAGAAGGTGCCGGATTTAATCCCTGGCATTTCCAGTTATGGACCTCGGGAAGTAAGGCTGGGAAACACCCCCGTTGGCCCTGATTTTTGGCTAGCCATTGGCTAGCCATTGCCAACAGGAGCAGGCAACACTGAATTACATATAATAAGCTGCTGGTCTGTTTGCAGCAGCTTCATATGATCAGTGCACATTTGCTCAACAGCGAGCGTCACTGAGGTCGGTGCGATACACATTGAAGTAATTGTAGCTAGGATTGTATTCCTAGTAAGATCAATTAATTTGAGATTAAGCCTGAGCATTTTTTTCCTTCTCAGTGTCAGAGAAAAGGATGACAAAATAAAGACAGTTGAAGAACTCCTTGAAGCTGGGCTAATTGAAATGGCAAATAAGGAGGAAGAGCTGAAGGTAAAACTACTAGAAGAGTACTTACTGTAATGTGTCTTGTGGGTGACATTGGATAATATCCATCCTTACCACCCCACTCACCCCTGGATTATACCTGTAATTGCTGTGCATGCCTTCTGTGTCTCTGTTGCTTTGGTTTTCCTCCTCTCAGCATGATTTGCTAATGGCTGTCTTATTTTAGAGATTGATATTTCTCCATATGCAAGCCCATATGGCCTCATCCATGTCTAGCTAGGTACCGTGTATGTAGGCTGCGGCAGGATAAGGGCCAAATCCTATCCAACTTTCCAGCACTGCTGCACCTGCAATGTTGCTCCAAGGTAAGGAGATATTTATTCTTTTACCTTGAGGAGGCCTCTGTCACAGCGTCTCCGGATGCAGCACATACCCTTGGTGTAGCTGCATTAGTGCTGGAAAGTTGGATAGGACTGGGCCCTAAGCCAGTAACTTGGGATCCAGGTTGATGCTGTGGTGGCAGATCTGTAGCGTATATTAGAATTGTGGATAGCTGCTAACTAAGTGTGGTGATGGGTTAGGATTAGAGTTAATCACCCTTCCCCCCCCCCATCATTTCCTATCTGCACTTTTCATTGAAACCACTGTCCTGTCCCCACACTCTTTGTTTCCAGCCTGGACTCCAGGCCCAGAACTGAACTCCATTGGACAAGAACCACTTCTTTGTGTTTATCTGTTTCAGAGGAGGAAAGACTCTCTCTCTCTCTCTCTCTCTCTCTCTCTCTCTCCATAATGATGCAGTATGTCTGTGTTTCGTGTCAAATAAACAATACAGGAAACATGTGTAAAACACTTTTGCTAATTAAAAGTACTGTTGAACTGGTGGGTAAAATGTTTGGGGCAAATCCATTAGATGCACGATGCATTGTCATCTTGATAACAGTAAGTATCTACACTAATTCTTCAATAATAAAACTGTTTCTTTAAAGGTGTTGAGAACTGAGAATACATCTTTGAAAAGTGAAGTTGAAAATCTGCAGAGAGTACAAACAGAGCAGGTATGTCCTTTTAAAAAAGAGCTGTCTTGAGATAGGCCATTGCGGATTGTAAACTCAGTTGAACTTTTGGTTTCTTCTTCAATATTTGCTAGTTGTAACTAACCTGGCACTTTATTAGCTTCACCTGTAACATACTGTGTTGCTTTTGCTCTGTGTTCTAATAAGAATTGAAAGGATTGGGGCCTTGAAAGTTAAAGCTATTGCTGTTGTTGGCAGCAGTACCTGTAATTATTAAATTGCTGCTCATACAAATGGGTCTACTCATGTAGAACATATGAGCAGGCATCTTGCAGAGATGCCTTCTTTATTTTTGTGATTTGAAAGATTTCACAGAAGAAGATATTTATACCGTTTCTTGGACTGTAGTAATAGCTGCACCAACTCTTGTTTTAGTTGCACATGATGCCAGTGTTGCTATTTAGGTTTGAGCTAAAAAATAAAACTGCTCAGATTGCTTAGGGCCAATCAGAGACCATGCTTGCTATTTCCTCATTCCAGAGGTCAACCAGGGCTTTGGATAAGTTACTGATCCAAGTAGCAGGAAAATCCCCCAGAGCCCTCAGGAGACCTTCTGGATCCATAGAGTCTCCGGGGGCAGAACATCTTCCTTCCTTCTAGCAAAGGGTCATGCCATAGATATTTAAAAGCAACAGCTTAAAGCTAGAGGGAGCATTACTAGGGGCACTAAAGGTAGGTCAACTGGAGGTTCCTCTGGAGTGGCCAGCCCACCCCCACCAGCATATCTCAACACCCTATCAGTGGCATCACCTACACTTCCCCCTTTCCTGCATATTGTTTTGACACTATTCAGGCAAGGCTGAACTTGCCATCCCAATAACTGCACTTCAAGAAAGGAAAGGGAAAAGGGAGCCTTCCAATTGTAGGCATATAAAGCAGACACACTGAAACAAACACAAGGAACTAAACCAAAGCCTCACCACTTACAAGGGAGTAAGAAAGGAACCAAGAATGTCTGCAACCCCCTTCTCATCTGGGCAGTACCCCCAAACGCTCACCCTCACTCTTTCTAGTGACCTTTTCCCTTGCTTCTCCCTGAAGTGAACAACCCCCAATGGGGAAACCCATCAGTAGGTGCCTTGGGCAAGGATTGTCTTGACAAGTGGTCAGATGCATCTGGGAGCAGGCGGTTCTTAAGGCTTCCAGAGGCCCAGTCCTTATACTGCTTAAAAATTTTTATTTTTTTGTAATGCTCTTTGGATTATCTTCCCCAACAGGATTTCAGTTTTCCCTTATATTTTTGCTCTTGTTTTTCCAAGGTTTCCTTTGCGTCCTTGGTGGAGGAATTACAAAAAGTGTAAGTAGCAGTTTTAATCTGGTCTCTAACACCGAACTCTTGGTGCTGGATGATTTTGTTGCCCTAACAAAAATGTTAGTTTTATAAGCCCTTGACATCTGAATGGGCAAGTTCTTGCTTCGGACTCTTCTGTTCCTAGAGATGCTCAGATTCTTTGTAGTGTTTGGCATGGGACTAGGATAGGAGCAGACCCAAAAGAGCAGTGGTTCCCAAAGTGGTGGGTTGCGACCCACCAGCCAGGGAAGCCCATGTCCCTGTCCCTTTAAGGGGTGGGGAGAAGGGGAAAGGCAACAATGGGATCCCCAGGATTACACTGCTGCAGGGGCAGAGTGGTTTTTTCCCCTCTTTATGTTTTCCAGTGCCAGCCTCCGGGGTGTGTGGACAGCCTCGCAGATGGCTCTGCAGAGCTCCCCAAGCCTCAGGAATAACAAAAAAAAAAGTTTGAAAAGTGCTTCCGGTTTTCAGTCAAAACCAGGAAGTGATTTTCAATCTTTTTTCTTTGTTTTACTGTTCAGGAGACTTGTGCAGCCCTGCACAGACATCTGTGGGGCTCCTTGGAAGCTGGCACTGGCAGAGGTAATTAAGAAAAAAACCCTCCCCCCCCCCAGCAGTGTAATCCTGGGGATCGCATTGCTGCCCTAGCCCCACCCCCTCACCCTTGCAGTATTCCCAACTCTAGGAGTTTAGGAAGCACCGACGGAGAGGCATTAGATATGTCTTTGTTTTTCTGTTGTGTTTATATGTGTTTATACAGAAATATATGTATATATTTATATAAACATATATTTTAAAAAATCAGCCTTGAAACTCTAACATAGGGGTAACCTTTCCCTCTCTACCACAGTTCCAATTCTGGATTTGACCCCTGAAGCAGCTGCTGCCTGAATAGGGAAGCTATTATGGTAACAAATGGTAGCTTTGGCTGCTCAGTCAGGACTGGGACCATAGTGTAGGAGAATCCTCACTTGCAAGTGCAATGGCCCTAGGCGGGATTTTCCTCCTTCCTTCCCCCTCCCCATGGCTGCTTTTTTTGGTTTTACTACTTAAAATATTGGAAATACAATGATATTTTAATATTGGCTCTGAGGCTGCTGCGTTTGGTGTACTTACCACTCCAGGAGAAGTAGCTTCTGTATTTTGCTTAAATTTTTAGAGTCAAGAGGCCTGAAACCTGGCTCTTAAAATGAAGCTTTTTGTCTTGGGACTCTGCATTTTTTCAGATCCCAAGTCCTTGCATCTGGTAGTTTCTCCGCAATACAGGTTTCTAGGTTGCCAAGCGTGACAATTGCTGTTTTCTGTAAGTATTCCTAGGAGAGTTTGCCTAATAAAATGCAATTGGCAACTAGTGCTGAGGTAACTCCCAGACCAACCTGTAAGCAGAAGCCTCTCTACCCACAAAGAGCTCTCAGCTGTACTGTGCCCAAGTGAGTTCATGGTTGCTGCACAACAGACAAGTAGGGGATGTAGGCCTAACGCTTACTTCGGAAAGTCTTGTTGATTTCGTAGACGGTGTTGATTTCTTGCATTCTTCAACCACTTTCCAGCTAAGCTTAAAAGCAGTTCATGTACATGAGCATATGCACCTGAAATGAGCACTAAGCATGTACTGATGCACCCAGAGCATGTCTGTGTAGTCTCTTTACCCACACTCCCCCCTTTTCTTCCCCAAGAATCAGTGAAAAGGATGGAAAGATCAAATCCGTGGAAGAGCTGCTGCAGGCTGAAGCCCTTAAAGTTTCAGCCAAGGAAAAAAAGATCCAGGTAGGGGATGGACCTGCCCTGTGTTTTCTTCCTTCTCTCTGGAGCATTAGCTGGGCGTGTGTCGTTCCATTGTATTTCTGCTACAGGTAGAATATCCCTTATCCAGACATCCAAAATCCAGACATTTTTGCCCAAAACTTTTTAAACTTCCTGTAGTGTGAACACTAGAAGGTCTTGTCCTCATTCCCATGTACAGGCTGTACGTTCTATTCTCTGCTCTGTGGTGCGTGCCATTGTTGGAGAATGTCAGAGGCCAGCAGACGTCCAACTGGGTCACAGGGCAAGAGGAAGCATTTCTCATTACGTTGATGCAGTTATTCCAAAATCTGGACACCTTCCCATCCAGAAAGTCTGGCTAAGGGGTACTCAACCTCTAGTAGTGAAATTTTGCCATCCACTACTTTTCATGTTGGTGAGGTGCTTGTCCTCCATTGTCCAATTCTGTCTGTTTTGTCATTGAAAAGGCTTTGACAGAGGAAACAGAGGCTCTGAAAGAAGAAATAGGAAAAAAAGCCCAGCTTGAGGAGGACACACAGGTAAAACCTTCCTGAGCCAGTAGCTGGAAAAAGCCTTGCAGCCCACGCCTTGCTGTGCAGCTGCTTCTTGTCCTGCAGTGCACTGATCCCTCCCTGCTAGTTGGAGGGCTCTTGGGAGCAGAGGCGTGGCTCTCTCGTGTACAGTGGGCCCTTGGGATCCACAGGATCAGCAGCTGCAGATTCCACCATCCGTGGATGCCGAGAGCCCATGCCTCAGAGGGCCTCCAGGCAGCGGCGTCATGCAGCCGGAACGCTGGGCGGGAGGAACGGGTGAGCGGCAGCCGGGGCGGGGAAGACGGCGAAACGGAGCGGTACGCAACGGGCAGGCTGCCGCTCACCCGTTCCTCCCGCCAGCGTTCCGGCTGCATGATGCTGCTGCCTCCAGGGTGTGACCCGAAGCCATTTCCAGTCATGTTCCAGAGATGGTGTGAGGCATGAGAATGCCCCAGATCTTCCTTTGCCTCAGAGCACCTCTGTAATGTGACCAGAAGCTTCTTCTGGTTCGCAGAGACGACTTCCTCTCCCATCTGAGACCGGAGGGAAAGGCTTGTGGAGTGGGCTGCGGGCCTGCCGCGGCCTCCAGAGGGCCCAGTGCGAGTCTAAGCCTCACCTAAGCGGAAGCCTAAGCACTGGGCCTTCAGTGAATGCCAGCACCCCCCAGGGATATTATATTGAGGGCCCCCTGCATTGCTATTGAGTCAAGCACTATAAAAATGATGAACCCGTGTACGCCAGCCAGTCCCTGGAAAATGTTTTGCTTGACTGAAACGCCTCCTAATTGTTTAAAAAATACCAATCTGCTGACCAGTATGTTAAATTCAAATGTTTATAAGAAGATATTCTTTCCAGATGGAAGGGGAAGGGAGAATGCCTCTCTTCCAAGAAGGGACTTTCTATGACACAGGTGTGCATCACCTGGAAACTTGTTGGCTTTTCATATAATACTTTATCTATGCAGATGTCTGCAATTTAATCAGTTAATTGTCTTAAACTGATACAAATATCTAAGATTTCATAAATCAAATTACAGCTAGAACCAAATCACCAAGTCCATGGTAATAAGTTTTTGGTTCACTTGACATTGAGAAACTGTAATTTAAGACGGCATCAATATTGATTTTATTTATACATACATAGATACAGTTGATTTATAAACCACCTTTCCTATGCTCAAGGTGGTGTATAATTTTTAAAAATACAACAAATAACATGAATAAAAAATTAAAACAATTTTAAAATTATACAGGATAAAATAATGATGAAAATATAAAAACAGCATAAAACCAATGGCAAAAAAGCAGTGACATAAATGGGTTCCTAAGACATTCCTCTTCCCTCCTCAAAAGCCAAATGAAATACTTTTTTAGACTTCTCCAGAAACCATATAAAGGGGGCTGTTTTCAGGTATTCTTGTAACTGGTTCCACAACAGAAAAGGCCCTGTTCCTTTTTGCCAACATAAATTCTGACTTCAAAAAAATCTGTTTCATCTTTAGCCTGCTACAAATGCATATTTGTAATCACTGTTTGACCTGTTGTCTGTTGTGTTAGCACTCTAGTTTCAAATGGAAAATGGTTCAAAAATTATCTAATTTTAATAGGTGGTTATTTTAATTCTCTGAGAATTTTTTCAATACTTCAGCTCTGAGGCTGAATTCTATATATATATATATACTTTCCTGGGAGTAAGTCACATTGAACTGGATGTGACTTAGTAGACATAGCAGAGGATCGTGCTATTATTTTATATATCCTCTCCAGGTGGGACACTTGTTCCCTAGGTTCTTAGGGTTTCCCAAAGTCTCCCAACCAAATAAAGTTATGATCTCCATGAACACAGACTTACCTGTATACATCACAAAGATGTGTCCCAAAGACAGTTGGATGGCCCTCTGGCCTCTCTTCCTTCCTTATTAAAATACCTTGCTGAACTACAATTTCCACATTTGCTCTTTATTTCTTTGCCTTAACTTCCAGCTGGCTAAAACACATTGCAACTCTGTTGACATAATTTATGTTGTGCTACATTCCCATTTACACTTATCTTGCCATATTTCATAGTTCTGTGTTGTAATTTCTATTACTGTAACAGATTGGATCCTGTGGGTGGGTGGGTGTTGGTAGACTGTGAGTGTTCCCTGCTTAAACTTTGGCTGTGATCCTATGTGGACACATTTGGGAATAGATTCCATCTAAATTGACAGGACTTGCTTCTGAGTAAACCAGCATAGGATAGGAATGCAGGGTTTTTTTTGGTCTGGCATTTTAAACTTCATGAGTTTTGAACTAAGTAGCCATTCAAATTCATTGCAGTAACTTTTGAAGTGTTGTAGAGCATTCTGTCTAGAGCATTTTGGAACAGCATCATGTAATACTGTTGCTTATGTTCAGCTTTCATTGCTTTACCAGTTCAAAAATGCAGCTTCATCTAATTATTCCCTGCTCTGTTTTCTGAAGCCAGTTAATTAAAAAACACTTACTTTGAAATTGCTCCTATGGTACTAAAGCTCTGTAGGTTGTGTTTGGTACTGTTATTTCATTAACTCTACTTAAGTAAAGCAGTGGCTCCATCTGCTGAAAGTTGAAGCAATAGCCACACACTACGCTTTAATTCCTTTAGGACTGAGCCTAACTTCCAGGTTCGCTTTGCAGGTAGGCAGCAAAATATGGCAAGGCAGGGTAGCCCTTCAGTGCTCCCAATCCTGTTGTTGCTGGTGTAACATGGTATCACGGCTTGATTTGGAGCAATGAGTTCTTTCCAGTGGTCATAGAGTTTCACTTTGACTTAAGAGTCATGGTGTGAATCTTAGTTTTTCCAAGGCGAACTTAACTAGTAGGTTGCCATGGACCTGGTGGGCCCCTGTGAGACACAGGAAGCTGGACTAGATGGGCCTTGGCCTGATCCAGCAGGGCTTTTCTTATGTTCTTATGTACAAGTTTTCTCTTTCAATTGCAAGTGTTCAGATTGTGGAAGAATAATCCGTTCGGGGAAAGGGATCATGGGATACGAATGTTTTTGGTTGTTAAGGAGTTTCTCAAACTCTTCTATTTTTTTTTCAGGGATTGCAATATGTGCTCCCCTTTTTAAGCTAGTCATGAGTCAGACTTTGAGAACCCCTAAAGTAAGGTATTTTGTCCAGTTGGCTCAGTATTTTACTGGCAGAATTATTCCAAGCTTTCAGACAGCGTCTTCGCTCTACTTAAAGATTGCAGGGTTTCAACCTTCAGAGCACTGAGACCTCTTTCTAGGCTGACCCAGACTTCGATAACTCCTGAATTTTAAATGTGTGCCTCATTTCTTCTTTTTTGGAATTAAAGCAACTAAAATAAGAGCTTTATTTAAGGAAGTGCATAGAGAATGTTGTAAGGCAGGAGAAAATTATTGAACACAGAAGAGAGAATATTATGTTTTGACCCTCACCTGAACCTCTCTAAGTACACCTTGAATCTCAGTTTAAGCAATGGCCCCACATTATTGCAAATTTTGTTGGCTTCATGCTTATCTGTTTTTGGTGTTATTGTTGTGCTTCTTTGCAGCGTAACTATATATTCCATGCTCTTTCTGTAGATATCGGTTGCACAGGAAGTCAGAGATCTTCAGAATCTGTTAAGTATTGGTGCTAGTTGAAACTGTATCTGATTTCCTGCCATCTTTGTTTATAGGATGATTTTTTGTTTTTATGTTGGCTTCTTCTAAAGGGTTGAAATCTTTTCTGCAGGGGCTGTTGGGGATAGTCTGTCTTGCATGATCTAGCATTTAAGAAGTCCTTAACCTTCCTTCAGCCTACCTGCATTTGGACCTAATTCAAGGTTGAAGTGCATCTTGGGTACTTCGGTATTCGGAGTTCTAACTTAATAAAACATGTCATTTCCTATAGTAAGGGATGTGAGAACGAATTGGAATGTAAAATTCTTGAGTGGGAGTGTGAAAGAATTGGAATGTGTTGCATTTGGATTAAGGAGTGGGATCTAGAAATGTATGTTTTGGAAGCAAATAGAATTCGCATTTTAGTCCCAGTTTAAATTTCTCCTATGGTGGAGAGGAAACTGTTGCTTCAAGTAACATTAAAGAAGTGCTCTTAGTAGTTCTCTTCTAATAGTATTAGTCATAGTCTGGGCTTTCCCTGCTAATCCTCCCAGGCTCGGTCTTTGACACCAGGCTGGTGTAGTGGTTCGGGAGTTGGACTTCGACCTGGAAGATCCAGGTTCAAATCTCTGCTCAGACTTGGAGCTCCCTGGGTGACCTTGGGCCAGTCACTCTCTCTCAGCCTCACCTACCTCACAGGGTTGTTGTGAGAGCAAAGGGAGGGGAGGAATTATGTACATCACCTTAAGCTCCTTGGAGGAAAAGTGGTATAAAAATGTGAAAAGCAAAGCCTCAGTTTAAAAGGAGTTTTAGGTTTGGGAGAGTCCTCCACCTAGGATTTTTGAGTTCCACTGCCTGTTGGACTAGTCAGAGATAGACTGGCTGGATTAAAGACACATCACATAATTGATTAATATTCAGTAAGAAGAATAAGCCACAGCATTCCTCTCCAAAGCTCTGCAGGAGTGTTGCCTTGTTTGGTTAACTGGAAGAGGGAGGATTTAAGCATCAAGAGTTCTGTTGTGTTGCATAATCTACTTTACATAACACAATACTTTGTCCCCCTTGTTCTGCTGCTCTCTGTACTCTTTCATGCTATATGGTGGGTGGTGCAAGGGTAATAGGCTACTACAGAATGCCAGATGCAGGGAGTGGCAGCAAGATGCATGTATCTTGTTGTCTCGTGTGCTCCCTGAGGCATCTGATGGGCCACTGTGAGATACAGGAAGCTGGACTAGATGGACCCTTGGCCTGATCCAGTGAGGCTGTACCCTCATTCTGAACAATACCTTCATTCTGGTGTGAGAACAAGCCATAGTTTGCCATGTGCAGATGAAGTGTTGAACTGTGACTAGCGGCAACCTGGGAACTGTGTCTAAGCCTCTTGTGTACAGGGGTCGGGATGGGGAGAAGTGTGTGCATAAGCCCAAGAGTTGCCATGTTTTGCACTCAGGATTGCCCGAATTAAGCTAGCAGCAGTGCACCGGCAGTTCTTGCCATGCATTTAGTTTGATATGATAAGATGGGTGAGGATTTTTCCCCTCAAGATTGAGGGTTGTTTTTTTCTTATTTGTGTTTCCTCTTGCAGTTTAAAGGGCAGGGAGGACCAGGTGAGAAGTATGGAGGTGCTGTTGAAAGAGAAGGAGAGAGAGATTGCAAAGAAAGGAGAGTGCTTGCAGGTAAAGTCTTGTGATGCACCGAAGCTCAGTTGACCCTTCTAGGAGTGCAGAACTTGTTTGATCTGATGCCTCTGGTTTGTGTTTGTTTTTCTGTCGCTCAAGAGTCAGGAGGACACACTGCAGTGCTTGAAGAACAAGGTCAAAGAGCTTGAGGAACTGAACTCTCAGCAGGTAGGGAATGATGCTTTACTTTCTAGTCATGCAATTTTCAAAAGTTGCTTAAATTAGGTTTAATTTCTGCCTGCTCTATTTTAGTAATCCTCCCCCCCCTGCCAGCAGAAGTCATGTTACCGAATGCAAATACCCACTGATGGGGTAGACTAAAATGCCAAAAGGAAATGGGGAGAAAAACTGTGAAATGAGACTATTGATTTGAGCTGGGCAGTCTCTAGTGTAAATATCTGTTCAGCTATGAAGTCACAAAGTCAGTGGTCTTCAATCTTTTCCATGCCATGACCCCAATATATAAATACATAACGGTATGAGGATGGGGACCCCACTGTTCAACCTGCTCCCTCCCAAGACCCTGCATCTTAAAATCTTATTCAGCAGCTTTTCAGCTTGGGAGGTTCCACCAGACATTATCCCACTTCTTCAAAAGCATCTCTTGCACAGGGAGTGTAGAGTGTTCTGGTTTGCTGGCTATTAATGGGAGCAGATATAAAGGAAACTGAATTCTCTGGTAAATACAAAATTTTGTTATTCCCCCCTCCCAATTCCCCTCACTTGTGTGAAAACACGGGGTAGATCTAAATCAACTTTCCATTTAATGGAGAAACCTGGCATATTCATGTTCTGCCCAACCTTGCTTCTGGAGTATTGTGGGCCCTTAGGGTTACACGCTAGTAGAGAGATGTAGGCTGGACTGTAAAGCACGCAAATCTTTAGGATGGAAAAGCAAATTTTAGTAAGGACACCAACATTTTAAAATTGGAGTAGTCTAGGATTACATCATGCATCAAACAATGAAGTTTTTTAGTGTTTTTCATTGGACAGCAAAAGCCATTTTGCTAACTGATTAACCCAACAGTTTTCAAAACAACAGTTTCTTGCAGTTCTCAAAACAGCAACGAGCAATCAACTCCTGATGAACGTTTGAATAAAGCATTAGACAAGACCACTAGCATTTGAAAGTAGCAATTCAACCCCTTTTGGCTGGTCCTAGGCATTAGGCATAGCCTCAAATATCTACAAACTGCATAAACTGAAGAAACTGTCATGGGCACAGATAAAATGATTACTTATGGAAATGAAGCATGATGTGACCCAACCTTCTACTGTAATGATATTTTATATGTAACAATAAAATAAAGTATGAAGTTAGCCTTATGAAGCTGGATTTTTTTTTAGACATGACAGTAGAGTTAAAAATCATTTAAAATAAAATAAAAGCCTATGTTTAAAAACATAACCTTTATTAATGCTCTCCATGGAGCTTCATTTATATCATACATTGAAATAGCTCTGCTTAAGAAAGACAGAAAAAGTGCATTTTTACAAGAGTACTTTTTCCTTGTAGTTTTCTGTGAAAATGGAAAGATTGGAATCACAAGTTGACACTGTGGTAAAATGAAACTGCAAGAGACAGAGTTTTAGTTATGCAACCCTTCACGAGAGTCGCTCACTCATTCAAGACCTTTAGATTTTATGAACCTTTAATAGCCTGACAGTCTAGAGGAATCTATGTTATAACTCTACCGCATATTAACATGGAAAGAGGCGAAGACCCCTTTTCAATGTACAAAGGTGAATTTTTAAAAAATTGATTAAAAAAATCTTTTATACATAATGTATATGCAAACTGTCTTAAATACATGGTTTTGGGAAAGTTATTTACAAACTGTTTTCAGTCTGTGGGACAATCCACAGCTAAAGCAGTCATTTTTAACTCCTTTTGATGATACACCACAACTTTGGCAGGTAGAAGACTCATTTCAGCAGCACAGCAAATGAGAACTGTGATGAAAGCATTATAATGGCAACCCCAAAATATTTGTTCCTTAAAGCAACAGAAATACTAGGACTGCCAAAGTTTCTTCAAGACAGGTTATAGTTTAATCCAGATGCCAGATTTACACTGTGGAAGGCTGAAGAGACAAAACCACTCCCTGCACAGGTATGGCATAGACATAAAGCCACCTGTAAAAGGGTTTTTATTAGCGACAGGTATAGTTTATTGAAAGAGTGAACCTAACCTAGACTTTTTCTTCCCGATTTTAATGTTTTTTAAAAAATACATAAAAATACAACATCCAATGTCTGAATAAATATATTTAACAAGTCGCAAGATACCATGACCCCAATATATAAATACATAACAGTATGAGGATGGGGACACCACTGTTCAACCTGCTCCCTCCCAAGACCCTGTCTGCCCACCGCCTCCTCTGTCACTGCGCACTCCCTGCTCTGTTCACTAATAGTTCTGATAGAGCTATTATTCTTATTGGAGAGAACAGAGAAAACGCCTGGCACTGGTGATAAAATTATTTCAGCACCATTTCTAAGAATCTGGGCAGGACTGGGGCACAGTCCCCTAGTACATGAAGGGGTACATAAGATTTTACCTGGTAATGCTCTAGTCCAGTGGTCTTCAACCTTTTTCATTCCCATAAGTTGCCATGACCCCACAACTGAGGCTTTGCAACCCCTTTGGTGTCCCAACCCCAAGATTGAAGAGCACTGCACTAAGTGATCTTACCTAGTTCACCACACTTTAGAACCCTTCCCTCCCGTGATGGTAGTTCTGCAGGCGAGCCACCGACGAGCACAACCATACATTAAACCTTGAGGATGGTGCCCTTTTTATCCTCACAGCAGTAGTGGTTGGTGTATCTGGAAGTTTTAGTTCTGAGGAGTGGGTGAATGTCATAATTTGTTCTTTGCTATCCAACTCACAGTTTGCTTGCTCATTTAGCAAGTGCTGGGAACTGCAGGCCATATAGCTGTTTTCTATAAGCGTAGAGCTGTTGCTGGCATGATTTTACTACGCATTTGAGATAAGGCAAGACCCAGATGGGAATGACCTGTCTGTGAGACATAAATATTGTTTATACTTATAAACAACTGGGCACCCTGCTAACTGAGCAAGAGGCACTTTTGCAAGTGGCGTACATCTTATATTTAGCAGGGGGAGAGCAATTGTCCTTCTTCACCCCTGCACAGTGTCTTTTCTAGTGGCTGTTGCTGATGGAGGCATTTTTTTAAAGATTGTGAGCCCTTTTGGGACAGGGAGCCGTTTAACTATATTATTATTTGCCTGTAAACCGCTTTGTGAACTTTGTGTTGAACAGCAGTATATAAATACTGTTGATTGATTTTTTTTGTATTGTTGGCTGACCTAGAAAGATGTTTTCTTTCAAACGTCCTGTGCGGATAGGTGTATAAGGCTCGG
Source organism: Lerista edwardsae (assembly GCA_029204185.1). Classification (NCBI taxonomy): domain Eukaryota; kingdom Metazoa; phylum Chordata; class Lepidosauria; order Squamata; family Scincidae; genus Lerista; species Lerista edwardsae. Next base: position 6,281,824 of record JAJKFI010000077.1, read on the forward strand.
AAGTGCCCCCACCCTTTGAATTTCACAGGTGGACAAGGACTTGTGCAGCCACGTGCTGGCAGCAGCCCCATTAGAGGCTGTCTGCTGCCACTAGGAATCCCCTGTTAACTGAAGGGGCATTGTTAAAAATTTCCTTTCACGTAATGCTGTACCTCTGTATACCAATCAGTCTTATTCTTCGTAACATTGATTGTGGTCTGGGAAAAGCAGAGTCTGGCTAGACCAGCCTCTAAGATTCAAAACGCATCCTGTGAATTAACTTACACTGGCCCAGTCTTACAGTGCAGGCTCCCTGTGAACTGTGGCTAGGAAACTGGGATTTTTTTTTTTCAGTCGTGCAGATTCTAATGTATACATGGTTGTCATGTAGCATGTATGACTATAGTGAGAGCAAATTGTCTCTTCTCTGTTAGATTTCTGCTGCTTCATTGAATAAGGAACTTGAGGCACTGTAAGTAACCCAGCTAGAACTATCTCTGCTCTTACTTCATCTTTCCTTGACTTTGTGTGCATTGTTCCTGTTTCTCCCATTTTCGGTTGGGGACTGATAATGGTTCAGGCATCTCACAGAGCCATGGGTTATTTTGATTATGATCTGAGAGGAAGGAGGAGAAAGTTTTTCAGAGCAACCCACAAGTCTTTGCAAACTTCTGGAGGGTTTGGTGACTTACAGCCTTTTCTTCAAGTGCTGCTGGTGCTGCCTGCAGAGACGGTGAACTTTTCACTAAGGGGGGCAAGTTGTCCAGCCCTCCCTCCACCCAGCTTTTGGTCACTTTTGTGGAATTGCCCCACAAAAGGGGCAGGAGTGCTGCTCCCTTTTCACCAACATGATTTTATTCAGAAATGGAACGTCAGACCAGTTCCAGCCCTTTAGCCTACTGCATCAAAGAAAAGCTGGGGGAAACCCAGGAGTAGCTTTTTGATTGAACAGTTAACATTTCTGGTACTGCAAACAGCTCCTGGGCATCTTGGTAGTGTGTGTGTGTGTGTCCATCCTCCAGATCACCTGGCATCAGTTGATGGGCCTTGGGGAGGGGGGTTCTTGCAAAATTAAGCCTGCAAGCTTAAGTTTGCCCACCTCTATTTTATACATGACAGGTGATACTGTGCTTGCTTTGTCAATGGTGCGAACTGTGAATTGTACTCAAGAAGTGTGTTTCCTGCATCCACAGATTGAAGGCAAAGCAAGAGGAAGTACAGAAGGCGGAGACCTTATTAGATGAGAAGGGCCAAGAAGTTGCTCACCAAAGGAAGGAGTTTCAGGTGATGCTGTAATGTTGCCTTGGGAGAAGAGGGCCAAATGTTATGAACTGGGTAGCCATGTCTTAACATGCTTCCTTCCCTTACAGGCTGTTCAGGAGGAAAATCGGTTATTAAGAGCACAGGTTCAGGAAATAAAGCAAGAGAACGGTGATCAGGTATTTCTCCACTTTGCTGTCGTGTGTGCATGTGGCTTCTGGGGGCAGGATGAATCTGGCCTGCATACGTGTCCCTGTTATAGGGATTTTGGTTGCAATGCAAGATTTGCCTGCATCTGAATGACCTCAATGACTGGTTCCTCTGTTTTGAGAGAGGAGGAAAAAACAGAACTCCGTATGTTCTTATACCATTACTTGATAATTCTGAGGTAAGCAGACTTTGTCTTGTTTTGGTACTTACTCAGTTGCAGATGCCAACCTGTGACCTTTTTGTTCTCCTTGTAGCTGTGAATTTGAAGGGTGAGAAGTTGGTTGCTTCTTTGGGTAGCTTTTGTGCTAAAAGACGTGGGCCATCTCCATCCTTTCTTGCAGATCCACTGTAGGTTCTTCAGAGAGAGGCTGCTTCCCATGCATGTAAGCTGGTCAATGTTGAATTGGCCAGTCAAAACAAGTTTTGATCTTGTAGGGGATCTAAAAACTGTGATTTGGGGAGCGGGGGGAGAAGAGATCCAAAAAGCGGTGAAGTAGGTTTTTGAACATCATTCCAGAAATCTCCAATTGGTGGCTCAAGGACCAGCGAGACATTACAAGGGAGCTCCTTGGTTTGAATCTGCTACAGGTTTTCAGTCTCAAAATCACCCATTGGATGCTGTGGGATTTCTGATTTTTTTATTTTTCTGTGCAGATCCCTCACCTCTGCCCCAAAGCTGCTGTTGGCCATGGAAAGGACAAACATGTGCCCATAAATTTTTTCCTCCTTGGCTACAATTGGGAATGGGGGTGGAATTCGGATTGGGGTTGTGACGCAGGGGCAAATATTGAGACCTTCAAAACGTGTGTGTGTGTGTGTGTGTGTGTGTGTGTGTGTGTGTGTGTGTGTGTGTGAGAAATACTATGTTAAAATACTATGTAAATAAATTACTGCATTAATTTACACCAACACCATTAAGTAGAGTAATATTGTGTACCCATATTTCAGTTGTACAGAGGTTGGGGGAGAGTTGAGGTTTACCTGAGGAGGGGGAGGAGTTCGTGCTCTGACTTGCCACGCGTGAGGGCAGGTTCTGAATTACTGTGCAGGACCAGCTTGCATGCCGTGGTGAGCTTCCTTCAGATGCTGCAGGGCAAAACAGTGTGTTTAATATGGATAGAACCAGAAAGATGCTTGTGGTCTCCTGTCTTCTTCAGCTCAGACGGATATGCTGATCTCTTTCAGGCATCTCTGGCCATCCGGAACGAACAACTTCTACAGCTGTAAGTATTGGCCACTTGTGCCAAAGGGGAAAGCCCCACTCCTCTCCAAACGCTCAGTAGTTTTCTGTTAGTATAACAATTGTATTCTTGAGCCATAGGTCAGTGGTGCAGCACTGCTTTCCTCACCAAAGATCCCAGGTTCAGCACCAAAAATTGGATAGTAAGGGATGAAAAATATCCTAATCGGAAAGGCAGCTTCATATTTTCAGTGCAGTGGTGTGTCTGGTGTAGCTTTATAAGGATGCGTTTGCAGAAGATGGGCATTGGAAGCATTCTGTGCTTCGGAAGACAACGATGGAAAACATGCATAGCCATCAGTCATGTAGTTCATTGCACCAGAGAATTGCTCTGAAATATTTGTTCTTTAAAAATACACGTTCATGCTGTCCTGCAGCCTTGGTGCCAGGCTGTCTAGCAGCCTACATAACATAACAGCAGAACAAACTACAGAATTTTGTTACCGACTCAATCTGATGCTGTTTGTGTAGAATCCTGTGTGTTTAAAAACAATGCACACATGAACCCACACAGGTGTCCTTCTACACATGGAAAAAGCTTTCTATTTATCGAAGTTTTATGGCTTGTGCCAGAGTCATAGGTCAGTGGTGAATTCCTTGGGAAATTATGCATCTAACAGTATATAGTATGATATTTTTCCTAAAAACTGCAGTTTTAATAAATCACAATTTTTAGGTGTTACATTCTTGGTTTTTAATTTTTTTTGGCCATAACGTTTAATAACTCCATTGAAAAACTCCATTTTTTCCCCATCTAATTCCTTGTGAAATTCTGCATCTAACGGTATATAACATTAAATAGTATTCCTTAAAACAGCAATTTTCAAAATTTGGGGACTTTTGACACCACCCTCCGAGGGTTGCACCTTAAGCGCCCTGCCCCATTTGTAGCTATGCTTCTGTGCCAGTTTCTCATGAGATGTTAAAATAAATCCTAATCTGTTGTTCTGCTTGCAGAAGTGCAAGTGTTGCTACTGTGGTATTGTGCACATTTTTTGTGCGTCTAAGAATGTAAGAACCACCCTGCTGGATCAACCCAACAGAACATCTAACCCAGCAACCTACTTCCCATAGTGGTCAATTAGATGTCTCTTTGAAGGCCAAAATCAGGCCCTCAAGGTCTGAGGTGCTTGAATATGTGCAGAAAAAAATTGGGAAGAAGGTTCCTCTTAGGGCCCGGGTTTTGAAATTGTGGGTTTGGCCCCCCCCCCCCCCCCCCCCGCCCGCCATGGGTTTGCGAGCCAATTTTTGGTGGTTGTGAAAAGTTCTTGAAACCTTTTTTTAAAAAAAACCTTTGCAAACACCCCCAGTTTGCAGAAGAAAATAGTTAGCTGGAATGCTAACCTGCACTATGAGGTATCGTATTAAAATGTCACATTTTCCTATTTTCTCCAGTAATTGGCATGGGTAGATTGCGTATGAACCCAGTTTCAGCCTTTGGTCTGGCCCTGGAAGTCCCTAACTGCATGTCTTGCTCTCTAGTTCAACCTTCTGGGAACCCTGGAATGACTGTAAAGATTTTGGACTGTCCTTGAACTCTGTTTCTTGGGAGAGTATAGCAAATGACTATGCACGCATACTATTACTCGGGAGCAAAAGACTTTGATTATTATAAATATTAATTATAATAAAATATTTATCTGCGTCTAGTAGGCTACGATATATTGTTCTTTTTAAAAAGTGGGTCCCAGCACTAACAAATTTGGGAAGTACCATCTTAGGGTTATGGGACTGTCTTCTGTGTGGAAGAGGAATTTCTGCAAGTTTGTGACTCTTTTGTACTTTTCAGCATAACTGGGAAAGAGAGAGAAATAGCCAGTCTTCAGAAGGAGTTGGGCACTTTGAAACATGCGGTAGAGCAACAAAGGCAGAAGAACAATGTGAGTAACTGTTTCCAGAATTATGTTTGGGGAGATTGACTGTGCACAACACACTTTGTGCCAATTTTTGGCTTAGCCCTACAGTTGTTACTGAACAGGAGGCTATGGCCTATTCCCCCCCCCCAGCCCCCATAAGAGCAACCTGGCACTTGTGATAGAGGCAGATTCAGCCTTTTGCTTCTGTACAAGAGGTCCTTTGAAAACTCACACCAAATAAACTGTTCAGCTAAATAAACTCACACTAAATAACTTTCGTAAACTGTTCATACTATTGCCCTGTTGGTGGAAAATAGTGGGAAATTGGTACTTGTCTGCTTTTCTCCTTCCCCAGTCAAATGAAACATTTAGAGAGCTGTATTAATCTTTTATTCCTGTAGGGTCCATATTTAACTTAAAATTCCCCAATTTAAACTCTGTAATCTAGAAAAGAAAAGGTGTAGCTATTTAAAAAGGTAAAGGTTTCCCCATGACCGAATGGTCTAGTCGTGACCGACTGTAGGGGGCGGTGCTCATCTCCGTTTCTAAGCCTGCAGAGCCGGTGTTTGTCCGAGGACAAGCTTCCATGGTCATGTGGCTGGCATGACTATACGCCATAGCACATGAAACACCGTTACCTTCCCACCGAAGTGGTACCTATTTATCTGCTTGCATTTTTAGGTGCTTTCGAACTGCTGGGTTGGCAGGAGCTGGCACAATCGACAGGAGCTCACTCCATTGCATGGTCTTGAACTCCCAACCTTCTGGTCTGAAAGCCCAGCAGCAGCAGTTTAACCCACAGCGCCACCACATCCCTATGTAGCTATTTTAGCTAGCTATAATTTATTAGGGAGATCTGATGAGTAGAATTATATTCTATAAATAAGAAGCTTAACACAGCCCTCAAAACCAATGAGCAGCCTCTGTGTCGCTCTTTCTGCCCTGCAATTCACTGAGCTTCTGTTTGGAGCTGAGGTTGGGTCATGTTGCCTATTTTGCCTATTATATGTTGTGTCTGGAGGTCTGCTTTGTCTGTGCTTTCCTAGAAGCATTCAAAAACCATTACTAGGATTCTGCTGCTGTACTTGCAGATGGAGACAGCGGACTTTTGCCAAGAAGCATCATGTTGTTTTTCTGTGATGTTTAACACCTAAGAGACTGAGAGCGAGCCTTGCATAAATGCCAAATTGTGGGCCTGGATGGCTCCCAGTTTCATAGGGCCTTGGATAAAGTATTCTCTCCCAGCTTCAGTTTTTCCCTCCTCCATTTGCAATATGGGAAGGATAATGCCAACGTAACCTTACAGAGAATATGAATGCTGGTTAGTGCAATTACAAATAGGAAGAATAAATAAGGGGAAACGGCATCACACTTCTGTGCTGTAGCATTTCAGGTAATGTGTTTTTATAAAAGGCAGCCAGTGTCATAAAGAATGCACACTAAAAGAGTCATCAATTAATTTGCCCCACTTCAGACTAATAATGTTCCTTTTTACATGCAAGTCAAATGTACCCAAAGAGATTTCTGGTGGTGGTGGTGGTCAGTGAATGTGTTTATAGTACAAGTGAGCACAACCCACCAAGCTGAATGTTGCCCACCTGCCTGTCAACCACCCTGTCCTTACTGAGCATCTGATGAACTATCGTAAGTGATCTGTGGCTGTGCCGGGCCTGGTGGGTTGTGAGTTCATCAGTTCTGGTGTGTTGGGGGTGATGCAGACTTGCACAAGTGGAGACAAGGACCCAGGACAGTTAATAATTGCAGCATTAATTCTTGTTTTGTGTCTAGAGGACAGAGAGGTAAAAGGAAAGTAGAACCAGAGGCAGTGCCGTGAGAGTGCATTGCCCACTTTGAAACCAGGGTGTGGAAGTAAGACTCTTTATAGGGCAATGGTGGAGGGGAAAAGAGTTCCCGTCCTTCCTCCTGGCCTGTGTAGTGGGTGTCGGGTGCTTTTGCACAGAACGTGGCAATGGCAACCACCAGCACTTTCGGTAGGACGGTGAATTTAGGAAGCTGTCTTACTTCATGGGTGTCACAAAGAGTCAGACACGACTTAGTGACTGAACAACAACTTACTCCAGGGCAGATCTTGGTATACCTATCCCAATATTGTCTGCTCCCGCTGAGACTCTTCAGTGCTTCAGACAAAGATTTCTCTCAGCTCTGCTCACTGAATTTATTTCATAACTAGAGCAATGAGGGGTTGAACCTGGGCCCTTCAGCTGTATGCAAGCTCCGTTCTGCCGCTGAGCTGCAGCACTTCTCTAAGCTCTGAGAACATCTGCTTAAGGTGCTCATCTTGAGATGCTTAAGTGTGAATGAACACAGAATTGTCTCCCTTGAAGTGATCACAGTTGTTGTGGTTAATTTATGGATTATCCAGCTGGCTGAACATGCCTAAACCTTGGTGGTTGGTTACCTGGTTTACAGTAGAGTACGTATGTGTGCGTGTGTGTGTGTTGGTCACTTTTTGGAAATACTTCTCCTTTTCTTTCTCACAAGTGCAGTCAAAGTGTGGGACTCCTGGCTGCAGTGTCCTTGTAGCCTGCGGGAGGCGGGAAAGCATTGAGCAATTTTGCTTTTGAAACTTTCCATACCAACGCTTTACTTCAACATCGCACATGGTGTTTTGCTAGCGTGCCTCATCTCAAGTGAGCACTACTCATTTTGCGGTAACCCTGCGCTTAAATGCAAACGCTGACTCGCTCTCTGAAGTGAAAGCAGAAACCGTTTGATTATTGGCTGAACTGAAAACCATTCTTTCTAAAAACGATTAGGACCTTCGGGAGAAAAACTGGAAAGCAATGGAAGCATTGGCCTCAACTGAAAAATTGCTGCAGGACAAAGTGAACAAGACTGCCAAGGTTGTAATACTAACTCCTAGAAAAGTGATTAAGCTAGAAGTGACTCAGCAGCCGCCTCTTAGAATCAAATGGAAGCGTTTAGCTTTTACTGCAGTTTTAAATACATTTCTTTCTGAATGCTCTTTCTCACTGTACCTCTGCTTGTGCCTGTCATCTTTAAACTTCTGTTTGTTTGTTTTCCCCCTTGATTTGTGAGCATGCTGGCTTCTTTGGTTTTGCTAGATCTGTAGGGCTGTGTTTTCTCTTCGCAAAGGTGAAATTGTCATGGCCAGTCTCTTGTTGACCATCCAGAACCTTCACTTATTAAAAACCTTGCCATCAGTTTAAGAAATGAAGGCCTTCTCCATGCTTTTAAAGGAAGTCTGAAATTAATCAAGGTAGTAAAACACACGGGCATTCTTCAACCATATTAGGTAGAGCTGTTACATGATGTAAAGCAACCTTAAATTAATTTTATTTTCAAAAAGTGTATGCCACTCTGAGAAATTTTGAGCTGAAGAACAGCTATTAAATATTGAAAGGCCTGGTCAAATAAAAAAGCACTGGAAGGACAACAAATTTGGCTTCTGGCAAGCCTCTCTGCAAAGGCTTTAGTCACTTGATGAAACGAAAAAAAATATTTTTAATGGTTCAATAACTAATCAATACTGGTTCTAGTCTTCTGTGGTTCTGAAGAAAATCATGCTGTGTATGTGTGAATGTTCCCTCTTTTGAATGTTTCTTAAGGTGGCGTCAACTAGCTAGTTGTAATGTAAATTTTTTTAAAATGTCAAACTAATCAGGGAATCATTAATAGTTAATCATTAATCCAATTTTATCTTATTCTGACTTGCACACTTCCTAGTAGTGTCCCTAACTGAATGTTACTCACCCACTTTTTTATACTTGTCAGAATCCATGCATTTTCTCAGTGACATCACACACCTAGCAGACCTAGAAAGCAAGATTAGGACAAAATATGATGTAAAAGCACTGAACTAAAAACAAAATTTAAAAAACCCTCACTTGAAAATTCAAACTGTTAACACTCACAAAAGGACTATAACAAGAGTAAGGTCTGCAACGTCCAAGATGGCTGCTCCCAGTTTTCTGCAACCCATCTGACATCAGGTCGCAACCCACCCAGTGGGTCCTGACCCACAGTTTGAATAACACTGTTCTAAGACAACCATTTAGAAGTTCTACCATTTACCAAATCTTTTTTTAAAATTGGTGTTTTTAAGAACAAAGTTAATGGTCTGTTAACTGTCTTAAAAATGAATTTGGATACTACAAAGTAGATTTGCAAGGAATGCAAGAACCATTCCAGAGCAGAATAAACTGCTGAGATTGTGAAAATCCACTCCGCAATTTTTGTGGCCATCAGTGCCCATATCGGAGTTTAAGCCTCTGTTGCATCTGTGGCAGGAAAGAAGTCCCTCACTGAATTGAATTTTTGTATTTAGGGCCCTCTTGGAAAAAAACTTCCAAGATTTAATCTTTGGGGAGATTACAATTCTTTTCGATGAAGCTTGGAAATCTTATCCTGCTGTCCCTTCTGTTATATTGTCATGGGACGAGGTAACAAGTCTGGGTATACACTCTATTGTCTGTCCTCTGATCTTGAGGGTCTAGAGTGGTGCTTCCCAAACTGTGGGTCATGACCTACCAGTGGGTCACGAACTAATTTCAGGTGGGTCACGAAGCACCTAGAGCAGAGAAGGTGGGATACTGGAAAGGGAGAGAGCTGTGTGGTTGTTTGGCTTGTGTCAAGGTTGTAAATAGGCTTTTTCCTTTCTGATTCACTTTGCTATTGGAAATGGCTGAGAAAGAACCCAAGTTATTGCTGCATTTTTAGGAAATCAGCAGGCTCTAGTATCACAATGACAGGACTTCCGGCCATGACATAACTTCTGGTGTGTCCCAGACAGATTGTCATTCTAAAAAGTGGGTCCCAGTCTAAAATGTTTGAGAACCACAGGTCTAGCGCATTCATCTACTGCAGTGGTTCCCAATGTTTTTTTTTTTACTTGTGTACCCCTTAGCAGCCCATTTCCATGAATTGTACCCCTCATATTAGCAAAATGTTCATAATTAATATAGTTGCTGTTAATTCTAATACAGACTTTCACCATTATTCAATTCTTTTCTGAGTATCCCTAAAGGTCCTAGCAAGTTCCCCTCGGGTTATACATTTCCCAGGTTGGAAACCACTGATCTACTGGATTCATTATAGCAAAAAAAAAAAAAAAAATTGCCCAACTCTAGCAACTAGTTTCAAGTTCAATTTTGTGAAGAGGTGGAGGTTTCATACTCAGGCTTCCTGGGACATCACTGATATACCAGAAGTTCTACATGATCTGAGAGGTTCTGAGAAATTTTAGCATGAGCAGATCACAAAACCAGGAAAGGATAACTGAGAGCATGGTTGTATGCATGTGATTGTGTTCTGCAATGTGCTGGGGTTAGTGTAGGCTTCAAGAACCATCTGCATCACCTAAAAATAAAAATTTCAAGAATGTGTCTTTGGGACAGATCGCAGATTTGTACCCATAAATTGGATGGGGTTTTGCAATAAGTTTTGCTTGAACGATATACCCACAACTTAACTCTCTACTTCAGTCGGTATCTGCTTATAAAACTACTCAGTTGTTGAGCAACGAACAAACCTGATTCCTTGAATCCCTGTCCAGGCCATAACAGCAGCCAATGAGAATGACTGCTTCACACTCGCATGTTCCCCACTTGATTGCAGTAGTGTCAAGGGCCAACTTACATCCGCAAAGGAATTACATCGGCAGATCTGCCACCATCTGGGATTTTATGCTACCTACCCAGTCTTCCCTCAAACACCTTTTTAAAAAAATAATGGATGCAGCTCACATGTTCTGCAGAGAATAGAGTGATATTTCTGTGGGAAGCATCCCTATTCTAATTCTTCTATTTAAGAAGCTAGAATTGAACAGAAAACTTTTTGCCCATTTTGAAAGCGACACATTTGTGGATTCTCACAATTCAGTTTTCCAGATGACAGTTAATATTACCATGCAATATTAAGAGCCTTGTGTCATCTTAAAGGACTAAGCAAAGAGACTGTAGCATAAGCTTCTGTGGATTGTAGTCCATGTCATCAGATGAAATTTCTATCTACAGTTGATAGAGGGGGGAAAATGAGGCAACAAGAGAAATCTCAGTTCTCTGTCAGATTTTCCCCAGTTTCCATACAGCTTTTGATTAGGGTATTGGAGTCGTATCATTTTGCTCCAGAATTGCTTGGCACTTCGGAAAACTGTAGCCTACCTATATAGCATTCTGTCTTAGTTCAAATTGGCATTGGTACCAAAGCCAGAACATTGGACTCCATTAATTTGAGAATATTTTCTAATAGTGATCAAAAGTCAAGCATTAAAAACAGGTGATCCGCAAAGAGGTTCCAGCAAGGAATATGTGCTGTGAGTACAGTACTTTGTTCCGCAGAAGAACCAAACCATTATCCTGATAAATATTTCATGGAAATGGGATCATCAGTGTAACAAAAAGTTCTTCCTGGCACCTGATTGACGGTCATCTCTCTTTTAAAAGTGAAGACATATAGTCTGTAATTTGCCCACCCCAAGTTGTGGCTCAGAGTGATCATCTTGTGCTTCCATACGCCACTTAGTCCCCTACCCACCCCGTCCGTACCTTATGCCATCCTAAAAATTCGGGCAAGAAAGGCATTCGCTCAAAAGAGGAAGAGGTATTAGAAGTACAAAAATGTCTCGGGACCTTGTCCTGGAGCTGTGTACAGGTGTGTTCCGGTATCCACGGTTTCAGTTATCCACAGATACCATGAATATTTAGGGACACCTATATAGGCATCCCTAAATATTCATGGTATCCATGGATAAATATTACATTTAAATAAGGACACCTATTTAAAAGATAGGGGAACATTAAATCTTTTTTTTACCTTATTGCAGCAAAACCACTGATGTTTCTTTATGTTTAAAAAGGCGTCCCCAGTATCCACAGTTTCAGGTATCCACGATGGGGTCTGGAACGGAACCCCAGCAGATACCAGGGCATGCCTGTACTGTATTACGAATGGCAGGGGTAGCATTCACTCAACACTAGTAGCATTGAACTTGGAAAAGAATGTTTAGGCCAAGATGTGAGGGAGGAATCTGGCCTTAGGTTGGAATGTTTTGCATTTATGTATTGCTTTTTTTCCTTTAACTCTCTCAATGCAGGAGAGACAGCAGCATGCGGAGGTTGCTCAGGCGGAGATGAGAGACGTCCTGCAGAAGCTGTTCCCGATGCTGTGTGTTCCTTCCAACTTGGTAAGATAAGCCAGGGTCCTGTGCTTGGCCGCCTGCCTGCATAAAATTGGCTATACATAAAATTATGTATTGTATCCTTTATACATAAAATAGCTAGACATAAAATTCCAAGCAGGTGGTGATGTTTCTTAATTGCATTTATGAAGACATGTAAAATTGTCTTGTACAGAATCAGTCTTGTTCACTAATCCATAAACCCCAGTACTGTTTGCTTTGATGGTAGTGGTTCTGGAAGTGCCCATGTGGTCTCCTGCTGAGTTGTGGGCTTTCTTTCGTTCTCTTTCCCCGCCCCCTCCACCCTCACAATAGTATCCTTCACTGGTAACCAGCTGAGAGGGAGTGGTGGGAGGGGGCAGCGAAGACTAGAAGTCTCGGAGGGAAAGTCTTGGAACGTCTTGCACATGGGAAAGTCTTGGAACGTCTTGCCTCTCCAGAGTATTGGGAATCTTCAACTAGACTAGAATGCAGCGGCCAGATTGCTAATGGTGGCTGACCACAAAGACCATATTAAGAGCATTGAAAGAGCTGCACTGGCTGTTGGTTTGCTTGCAGGATCAATTCAAAGCATTGGTGTTCCGAAGCTTTTGAACTCTTCCATGGTCTGTCTAGCAGAGGTTCTCCCAGGTGAAAATGCCTGCCTGTTAAGATCTGTTCCAGAAGTTCTTTTCTTGGTGCCCCCACCCACCTGAGCTGCCAGAGGTGGTACCCACTCTTTTGTAGCACCCAAACTGTGGGATCCGCTCCATTGATAATCCATTGATCCATTGATCTGGGCACATCCTTCCTTTTTAGCACAATGTGAGGTTCATCACATTCCTGTGTGCTTTTAATGAATGTCTGTAATGAATTTTTATAGTTTTTATTGTTTCAGCCTGCTGATTTTGTTGCTGCTGCAGATTTTTATGGTGATTTAATTGCGTTTTTGTTGTATGTGTACGACTTTATTTCTTGTAAGTGTTTGTGAAACAAAGTACAGAAAACCAAACCTGTGATCGTTTGGCTAGTGGCAGATCCTGGTTATTCCCATTTTACAGATTGGAGTTTAATAGCAAATCTGGATGAACAGGGCACCATCTCTCCAATTCCCAGCACTCCTTTTTGCTTCGGGTTTCATTTGGAACACTGATTTTAACCCTTTTAAATCTTTCAACTTGGCTCTGATTGAAAGCAAAAGAGCATCTTTGAATCTAGGAGAACGCAGCCACTTGTTTGTGTGTATGTTTTAAGATTTGAATCTCCTTGCGGCCAGACATTGCAAGATGATGTACAATGCAAGGGAACTACATTGGAAATCGAATATTCAATTGAATCCATTACATGTGTTTGGCCCTTTTTTCTTGAAACTGTGGGGTGCGGCAGGATTGTAACACAGCAAAACTATGCTAGGGTGGCTTTCCTGCAGTTGGATCCTGATGATTCTTGTTCCCCTACTGTTTATGAGGGGGGGGGAAATTGAGCATTAAGGTGTAATTTGGCTCAAGAGAGCTTGTGTTAAGTAGGAGTTTGGCTATTGTGCGTGTCTTTCTAAACCAAGCAAAGCCTCTTATTTTGATGCATCTTTCTTTCACAGAGTCACAGTGAATGGATGTGTAGCTTTGAAAAGGCAGTAAAAGAACATACAAAAGAGACCTCCCCATCACAAGAAGTTAAGGTAGTACTTGTATGTGCATTGATGTTTTAAGCAACTCTGACTCATGTGTGAAGACACACCTCAGAATCAAGCTGTTAGAGTAATTAATATAGATAGTATCAATTATTATAAATCCAGCCAAAGCTGAAACTTGCCAGCTTGTGCTTAAATATTTTGCCCACTGAAATAGGTAAGCCAGTGCCCTCCTATTTATGCTGTGCCCTTTGCTGTCATCTTACTATGATGTGTACTAATTCCACCAAAACTATTGTCATTTCCTCAAGGGTTTGCCGTCTCAATTTTGTGCACCAATTCCTTGAAGAAACCCAAGTGGGTTAATCAAAATAATTCATTTCAACTTATTAACAGTTGTTTGTCCTGGTTTATTCTCTGTAGGAGGAGGGGGGGCACTTGTCACAACATGGGTTGCCCCTCCCACACGCAAGGCAGGGCCGGACTTCAACGTTATCTCCACCTCCTGGGAGGGCAGCCCATCCCCAGTCCGGCTCTGCCTCGCACAGCGCTAGGTCACACTTTAGGAGAGCTCCCAGAGCTCATCTCTACCTCCTTTTTCGCCTTCCTAATTTTTTCCTACTTTTCCCTCTGCTCTCCTCTTGACCTCCCCTCTTTCCTGACCCACCTCAGAGCGAATGGGGAGTCTCGCGGGTCAGTCTCCCCCTGAAAATTCCAGCCCACCTACACCAGAGCCTGGGGTGAGCCCAACCCGGTTATCCCGGGGAGTCAGCATGAGCTTTCCACAGAGAGTGGTGGTGACTACAGATGCCAGCCTCCTGGGTTGGGGGCTCACACGCAGGGAGCAGTAACGCAGGGGACCTGGTCAGGGGCGGAGAGGCAGCACAGCATCAATTGGCTGGAACTGTGGGCGATTCGATTGGCTCTATTAAATTTTCAAAAGGCCCTCCAGGGGTCTCATGTTTTGATTCGCACAAACAACACGACGGCCAAAGTCTATGTAAACTGCCAGGGGGGTACGGAGTCCAGAAGCCTGATGGCGGAGGCCACCCTGTTGTTCTTACGGGTGGAAACGTGCCTGCTCTCCCTAAAAGCAGAACACCTGGCAGGCGCAGACCATCAGGTGGCCGATTGGCTGAGCAGGCAGCGGCTGAGCGAAGCCGAGTGGCAAATCCACCCCGAGGTCTTCAAGGAGATAAGCGTACGGTTAGGAAGGCCGCAGGTGGACCTGTTTGCCTCCAGGTCCAACCACCAACTCCCCCGGTTCTTCACCAGGGCAGAGACGGAGGGGGCAGAGGGCGCAGACGCCCTTCAAAGCAAGAGGCCGAGGGGGCTGCTGTATGCCTTTTCTCCCTTCCAGCTGCTCCCTCTGGTGCTCAGAAAGATAAAACGTCACAGGGCGGAGGTAATCCTCATCACGCCCTTCTGGCCAAGAAGACCCTGGTTCCCGGAGGTGCTCAGGCTCCAAAGCAGGAAACAGTGGTGTCTGCCGGAAAGAGCAGATCTTCTCCATCAGGGCCCGCTGCTCTCTCCTCAACCAGGGCTGTTCCGGTTGACAGCGTGGCAGTTGTGCGGCAAGTGCTGAATAGGTGGGGTTATTCTAACAGGGTGCTGGACACCCTCCTGGCCTCAACGAGGGCATCCACCAAGAGATCTTATGGGTCCACTTGGAGGAAGTCCTGTGATTGGTGCAAGGGCAGAGGTATCTTGGCCTCTAAGCCCAGGACCAGGGACATCCTGGAGTTCTTACAGGATGGCCTGGAAATAGGGCTGAGCGCCAGCACATTGCGCAGGCAAGCAGCAGCCATAAACAGTACCTTAGGAGCCGGCTCAGGTGGTAGTAGCAAGTCACACCTGCACTTTCAGAGGTTCCTCAGGGGGGTGGCACTCCTCTGTTCCCCCCACGGTCCACTGGTTCCCTGCATGGGACTTGCACAAGGTTCTGTCGGCCTTGATGAGACTACCCTTTGAGCCTTTGGCCAAAATAGATCTTAAAGAGCTGACTGTCAAAACGCTTCTGTTGGTAGCCATCACTTCGGCCAGGCGGGTGTCCGAGCTGGGGGCCTTGTCAGTAAATTCTAACCTTTGCATCTTCCACAAGGACAGAGTGGTTCTCAGACCAGATCCCGCCTTCATCCTGAAGGTTAACACCTGGTTCAACAGGGCCCAAGAATTGTCACTGTTGTCCTTCTGTCCTAACCCCAGTCACCCCAAGGAGCGAGCTTGGCACAACCTGGATGTACGCAGGGCTCTCAGATTCTACATAGACAGAACTAGGGAGTCCTGGAAGACCGAGTCTCTGTTCGTCAGGTTCCGGGGGGCCGGAGGGGTAGTTGGGTAGCCACCACTACCCTATCCGGATGGCTCAAGACAGGGATTGAAGTGGCCTACAGAGCAGTGGGGGAAGCTCCGCCAGAGGGCATCCCGGCCCACGCAGTTAGGGGAGCGGCCACCTTGGCCGTGTTTGAGGGGGGGTGTTCCCTGGGTGATATCTGTAGGGTGGACACCTGGTCGTCCCCTGATACTTTCACCAGACCTCAGCTGAGGCTGCATTTGGGAGACGGGTTCTCCAAACAGTGGTAGCATCCTGAGGGCCTCACTAAACCCACCCAGTAGATTAGACTGCTCGAGTACGTCCCATGTCGTGACGAGTTCCTTCCCCTTCCTCCCATGGAGAGAACGGAATTCTTACCTGAGAATATCCTGTTCTGGGAGGAGGAAGGGGGAGGCACTTGACCCACAGCATTGGAGCTCTGCGATTAGCGGGCGTGACAGAGGGTAGGGGCCTGGGTGGGGAGTTCACCTGGTCCCGCTGAAATGGGTTTGTCTGGTGTTAGTTCTTTTCCCTTCTGTGTTTCTCTGCTGCCCGTTGGCGCCTTTTTACTATGTTTCTTCTTGCCTGCACATGCGTGGCAGGCCATGCGCTGCCCTCAGGGCGGTGGTGGAGAGTCTCCTATTCTCCAGCTCTTCTTAGCCAGACTGGGAATGGGCTGCCCTCCCAGGAGGTGGAGACAGCGTTGAAGTCCGGCCCTGCCTCGTGCGTGGGAGGGGCAACCCATGTCATGACGAGTGCCTCCCCCTTCCTCCTCCTCCCAGAACAGGATATTCGCAGGTAAGAATTCCGTTTTCCCTCCTGAGATACAGTGCTCTCAAATTTCCTGCCTGCTATTCACTCAAATTCTTAAGCAAACAAAAAGATATAAAAAGAGCTGAAGCAGTTCTGAATCTCACTTGCCCACAGAGCAACCTGGGTGACCTTGGACCAGCCACACACACCCAGCCGCTCTCTCGGTTGGCCTTACAGGCAGCGGCGGCATTCAGCCGGTACGCTGGGCGGGACTTACCTTTGACGGGCAGTCCTCCCATTGCTGTTACGCAACGGGAGGACTGCCTGTCAAAGGTAAGTCCCGCCCAGCGTACCGGCTGAATGCTGCCGCTGCTTACAAGGTCATTATGTTATGATAGGGAGAGGGGAGATAATATATGCCATCCTGAGCTCCTTAGAGAAAAGGTGGGATAAGAGTGATTTTTTTCAAAAAAAAAAAAAAAAAAGCTCAGACTATAACTACTGTGACCCAAACACATACTTAAAAAAAAAATCTG
Organism: Lerista edwardsae; assembly: GCA_029204185.1. Lineage (NCBI taxonomy): Eukaryota > Metazoa > Chordata > Lepidosauria > Squamata > Scincidae > Lerista > Lerista edwardsae. The sequence goes on from JAJKFI010000077.1 coordinate 6,298,740, forward strand.
CATGCACGTAACCCATTGGAAGGGGAGCCAGCTCCCATTCTACTCATAGGAGATCTGCTGCACCAGAAGTTTTCTAAAATGCACCTCCAGACTGGTGTCTAAGTAAACCAGGGCTTTGCCTGCCGATCTGCCCATATATGCAAGCAAACTGTGTTTGTCTTAACAGGCAATGGAGCAGAAGTTGAGAGAGGCAGATGAGTTGCATGTCATGTTGCAGCAAGAATGTGAAAAGTATAAAGCGGTCCTTGCAGAGACGGTAGGAGGAGCCATAAATGTTGTTTGTGTCCAGTAAAATTGCCGCCTGCCTCCGTTTCATGTGAGTTTTGAGATAACTGAAATAAAATTCTGTTACTAGGAGGGAATCTTGCAAAGACTACAAAGGAGTGTGGAAGAAGAGGAGAGCAAATGGAAAATAAAAACTGAAGAATCACAGCAGGAACTCCAGCAGGTATTTTGGGGGACATTCCTGCTCTCAGAGCTCTGCTTAGTGTCTGCCCCTCCCTTAGCATTTGTAGACACCTGAATTTCCAGCATCAAATAATTAATTTTTTTGTGAACACAAGAATATTAAGCTCAGGCTTAAGTGGTCAGTCTAAAGAAATGTTCACGTTGCACAGTGTTACCTGTAGAAATATATAACCTACTTTTCAATTCAAGTTCTCAGGAGGGAGAGAAGAATTAAGAGGCAATTTAAAACATCAGTTAAATTATCCGAAGGAGGTTGTAGGCATAAAATACAATCCATTTAAACCAAATAGGTGCATGAAACAAACAAAAAGCCTGTCTGAATGAATAAACCATTCAAACCCTGCTTAAAAGGTGAATCCCAATCAGTGGTTGCCTCCACAACTGGGTCCACCACCAAGAGAGACCTCTCAGTGGTCTTTCAGTGACGAAATTTGGAATGTGGGGGTCCCCCTTTTGCCCAGAGGTAGCAGGCAGCAGCAGCAGGATAGCCGTCTCACGCCGTTGAATCCTGGCAAGCAGAGCGCTGGCACAATTCCCAGGAGTCATGGAGGCAGCCCGGTAAGCAGACCCAAGGACACAGATCACTCAGACAGCAAAGTCCTTCACCACAGTGCATTTACAGGAAGGCAGAGTGATAATACAGCAGCAGCAGCAGCATAGGCCCCACGCAGGGGAACCAAAGGAACTCACTGCAACAACAAATTCTTCTCCAGACTGACAGAGTGCTCCGCAGCACTCCGACTATCACACCAACTGGTCTTGGAGCCAATGCTTTGAATATATACGTGGCTCGGCCTATCAGTGCCTGTTGCTGGGCAGGCTTTGGGGCAATCAGCCACACCCTTTTGCAACTGGCTCTGGAGTTGCTCAGCAGGTAATCAGCTTGCACCTGCTGAGTGACTCAGCACTCTGAGCTGTTTCAGCTAGGGCCAAACCTTTACCCAGGGCTGGCTGTGGCCTGACTGTGGGCATCCTCCAGCAACTCTACTCAACTGGTTTGGGGCACAAACCTTGACAGTAAACACCAAGCTGTAGGATATTTTGTGCTGTATTAAAATGCTGAATTTGCTCAAGGGAGTGTCTTCTCCCATAAATCTCCTGTGCATTCATCCAATGACCTATTGGTTAGCAGCCCGGCTAAAGGTGAGCAGTTACGGAATTCACTGCTGCTGGTTTGGATGACTTTTGCAACAAAGAGGTTGGACAAAGGATAAGCCTTGAGTTGGCTAAATAGGATCTCTATATTCAAACATACAATACTTCAAAATATCAGATGGATGTGGGGTAGCCGACACCTTTTGGCACAGTGCCATGCCTTCTCCCCAAAGTAGCACCATGCTGTTTTGAGCTGTGAGCGAGCTGCTGTTTAGGCCAACCACGGATGTATGTGTGTTTCTCTCTTTGCAGGTGCGCTCATCAGTCATTCCCTTGGAACATGAGGTGGAAAGATTAAAAGAAGAAATCAAAGCAGTTGATTCTGTATGTTGGTTTTATTTATTCATTTTAAAAATACATCTGTCATAGATGGTAGGTGGAGATCAGAAAATGAGAGCAGAGAAAGTACAAGGGCTCAAAGAAATAAATTGGATGCAGTAACTAATAACACCCAGCAGAGGGAGCAGTGCTGCTACTCATGAGCAAAGCAAACAAAACTCCAAAGCCTCAATCAACTGGTGAGGTTTGCAGGTTGGCTTGGAGTGAAAAGATCAGACAGGACATTTACGTCCTAACCTATCTATCGACAGGTTAAAATACAGTCCCTATTGCTAGCTGCTTATGCTGCTCTGGGGATCCTGGTCCCTGTACTTCCTGGGCTATAAGTGGGCATGCCTGACATGAACCAGGCTGGGAGATCTGGCAGAAACATACACAGGCATCCCTGTGCTTGAGCTCAAGTCACCACTGTTGGTCACAGATTGGAGGAGGGGATCCAGCCTGGCCAGTCCAGCCTACCCCTCTCTCTGCCTGGCCTACTCATCCAATGCCCCATTGATAGGCAAATGACCTTAGGAGGCAAACCAGGAGGATCCCAATCCACATCCAGCACACGGGAATTAAATGGCATTTTTAAACAAAGGCTGCTGCAGGAGCAGTTTTTAGGCTGCTGAACCTGTACAAAAAGCTTCTGGGGCAGGGAGCAGGTAGGAAGTGTCTAGTGCATTATTGGGAGAAAAAAACAGGGCATCCTTTGCAATATCATAGCAACTGTTCATCTCTATTCTATTAAGGGGGCAGAATATCTGTAAACTGTAAATGGCAGCCATATTTTTCAAACAAACTTTTAAACAAAGCCGCTGTGATCTGAACAAGGAGCAGCTGTAGTTGTTAGCTGCTCTAGTTGTGAGTTCAGTGGTGGTATGTTTTTTTTTTAGCCCATTCAGGTTAAATAATTTTGGTTTATTTAATAATTTTGGAAGGAAATTATTTTGAAGATAACACATCTTCAAAATTTTGAAGGCTAACCAGAGGTTATCCTACTTGAGATGTGAAATTGAGTGGAAATGACTCAATGGAAAATGGGCCTGTGTAATTTATGGCTGCCTCTTTTTTTCAGCTTAAAAAGGAGCGAGAACATTTGGAACATGAACTAGAGAAAGCAGAAATAGAGCGATCAACATACGTTTCCGAAGTCCGAGAGGTAAACTCCTTTTCCAAATGCTGCAGCTGTTCAGGCCTCATCTCCACTCCCCCGTGGCATCCAATGGCATCCCCCGTTTGCCCAATGATAAAATACGTGCTTTATTATGAAACTGGGCCACGGGCATGGCCTGTGACTACAGGGTCAGTGGACTCATAAACTGAGCTGTAGAGGGAAGGGGTGTGTGTAAAGAGATGCATCCTAAAGCCTCTGAACACTTCCTTTCAGCTCAAAGATCTGTTGACTGAATTGCAGAAAAAACTTGATGACTCATATTCTGAAGCAGTCAGGCAGAATGAAGAGTTAAATTTGGTAAGCAGCCTGTTGCCCACAGGAGCTGTTTGAGTCCCAAAGTGGAGAAACCTTTCCAAATCCTGTCTGGTTGCTAACCACCTGAGCTCAGCTTTCTTGTCTTTTGCAACCACTAGTTACTCTTTCTGTGCTTCTTAACAACAGCGTGGTTGGTGCTATACTGCTTGCTCTCTCTTCTCCTGCTCCTTCTCTAAAGTCTGTTTTGTCAACGTGAAAAGCAACCTTTGCAAAATACTGGAGGACAGAGCTTGGCTCCATGCATGGAATGGCTGAATTAAGAGTTCAATGGAACTCTGGCTAAGGCTAGGAGGGGTTGTTTGTGGTGGTGTTTTTGTCCTCTTAAAGGAAGAGACTTGAAGACTAAACCTTTGATTTTGTATTCAAAGACATTATACTATGCAAGTGCCACAGAACATGTTTCTTGGGTACTTGTAAAGCTTCAGCCTGGTTGCAGTGAGTTGTCCTTCTGATTTGCTTGAAACCGGAGGGCTCATAGTTTGGTGTTAGAGCTTTGTGTGCAGGAAGTTTCCAGTTCAATCCCTGTCAAAGTGAAGATGGTGGTAGAGGATGGGTAGAAAGACCTGTGCCTGAAACCCGGGGGAGCAGTTGCTAATCGGAGAAGACTGTGCTGAGATTGATGAACTGATGAACTAAGAAGAGCCCCGCTGGATCAGGCCAAAGGCCCACTTTGTCCAACTTCCTGCATCTCACAGTGGCCCACCAGATGCCTCAGGGAGCACCCAAGGCAACAAGATGCCTGCACCCTGTGGCCACTCCCCTGCACCTGGCATTCTGAGGTAGCCCATTTCTAGAACCAGGAGGTTGACTAAGGAAGCTTTTAATATGTACGTTTTCAAGGGAAAAATTGAATATCCAATTTTCTCCATGCTGGTCATGATGAAATGAAAAAGTCTGGATCCAGTTTGAGAGAGGACCAGTTAGATAAGCTGCATTTGGGTGAATAAGCTAGAGATACCGAGGGTTCTGAACGGTTTGTTTCAGTTTCGGTTTAATCGATCTGTCCTGACTCCAGGAGAGAATGCAGAAGAGACTGAGTGTCAGTGGCTTTAGTCCACTGCTTGTTCTGTATACCTGCAGCCAAATGCTGGTGATTGCGGAGATAGAGGCAAATGCATTTACAGCTTCATGCAAATTTACTGGTAAGGCTCATGAGAAGTGTAGGTGTCAGAAGGGATCTGTTTAGAGCTCTTGCACTAATTTGAATCCCTATTTTGAGCTTTGTAGTACTTGTCTTGCCTTTTCATTTACTCTGCAGGTAGACCTTCCTACTATCTGACACTCCTTGCAAAGCATTCACTAATCCCCACTGTGTGTGCTGCTTGTGGTTCTCTGTCATTCTTCCCAAGCACAACTGTACCTTGTGGAGGATGCATTCAACTGGCCTTGTCTTTATCTCTTGTAGCTGAAAACCCAGTTGAATGAGACACTATCGAAACTCAAACTTGACCAGAGTGAGCGGCAGAAGATAGCTGTTGACCTGCCAAAGGTGAGAAATCTCTCAAAAGGGATAGATGAAAGCTTTCTTCATCCCACTATGAGTTCTGCATTTATGTTGTGCTGGAATAATGACTATCTGGATTAAGAACATAAGAAGAGCCCTGCTGGATCAGGCCAAAGGCCTATCTAGTCCAGCTTCCTGTATCTCACAGCGGCCCACCAGGTGCCCCAGGGAGGCATGAGACAACAAGATGCTTGCATCCTGTTGCCACTCCCTTGCACCCAGTACTCTGAAGTAGCCCACCACCAATGTAAGGAGGTTGCACAGTCCATCATGGCCTATAGCCCATGATGTACCTTTCCTCCAGAAATCCGTCCAATCCCCTCTTAAAGGCATCCAGACCAGATGCCATCACCACCTCCTGTGGCAAAGAGTTCCACAGATTAACTACCTGCTGGTTCTGGTGTTCTGCCCCCTGGTTCTGGTGTTTTGAGAGAGGGAACACATTACAAGGGTGCATTTAACAGGAAGCTGAAGCTAATTGCACAATTATGGCATTTAAACTTTAGATGCCTTTTCTAGTGTGACAGGTGAACAAACTGAAGGCAGTCTTGTTCTCAGTTGTGGACACACCAGTGCCAGGAAGCAGGCTGACAGGCAGAGAACTTCTCAGTCCTTGAGGATGCTCCTGCCTGCTGTGAGGACTTGTTTTGCTCTTAGGTGCCGTTTGGGCCATTTGCAGTTGTGGCAGTTTGGCCCATTTGCTTGTCAAGCTTCTTAACCTGCTGCTTTCTCCCTTAAGGCCCAGGAATCGCTGGTGACTCTAGAAAGGGAAATGGGAAATGCTGTTGGAGATGCCAGCGTGATTGAGAACAGTGACGTTTGCTCCCAAACAGTGAGTATTTCTTGATACACAAAAGCCACCTGACGCACAGATGTTGTGAGATGTGGTTTTGTAGAGCGCATACTTTGCATCCAAAAGGTCCACCCAGGCTCAGTTTCTAGAAGCATTTCCAGGTAGAGGTAGGAAAGATGCCTGTCTGAAACCCTGGAGAGCCACTGCCAGTCAATGCGGACAGTACTGGGCTAGATGGAGTAATCTGACTTTCTCAGCCCTACATGGAAGTGCCAGGGGTTGAACCGAAACCTTCTGCATGGAAAGGATTTGTCCTCCCAATTAGCTATGACTCAGCAGAGTGTATGTCAAGCTGTTCAGGCCCGGTCACTTACACAAATGCCTGGAGAAGCTCAGATTTGGAGGTGAGCACTATAGAAGTGCAACATTTAGGTCATCTACTGGGGCTAAAGCTTTCAGATAAGAATAGCCCTGCTGGATCTCCTTACCAAAAGCCCATCTGGTGCAGCTTCCTATATCTCACAGTGGCCCACCAGATGCCTCAGGGAACAGACAAGACAACTAGTTACGTGCCTAACTGTGTGTTATTAGTGACCATGTGTGCCTCCCTCTATCAGATGCAGTGATGCTCAGCCAGAGGTGATACTGTAGTTCTGTATTTGTACCAGGGGTTGCACTACTTTATATGTATGGAGATCACTGCTCAGCTTCTTGAGTTCCTGCACACATCATGGTTTTCGCTATGTGTTGGCAGTATCTGTCCCTTAATTATACAATCTGTTCCTTAATTAAAAATTTTAAAAAAATGCATGTAGGAAGTTAGCATGTCTGGAAAAGACTATGCTAAAACCCCTTCTTTTTGGCAAGCTATATGTGGGGATTTTTTTTCTTCTTGTAGGCATGAACTGCTGACTATGGGGAGACAGGTCAAAGCCCCCTTTTCCTGTGTCTTGAAACAGGCATAATAACAGCCAGCTTTCACCAGGAGCTGTTGCTTGTTCTGGGGAGGAATTAAAGAGCGCTTAGCCTGAGTATCAGCTTGCACAGAAACAAGTGTCTTGAGGAGCCCTTGGGAGACAGACAGGGGACTTGGGTCACTAATAACCTGCCCTAAAATGCAGCATTAATATTTTGTCCACCCGTTCTGTCCATGATGCCAGACTATCCTATGTGCCTCCTTAACTGCTTTCTCCTCTAATCTGTGTTTCAGGCAGGACCTGGTAAAAATCTCAACACAGGCATGAATCTATGTCAGGATTTTGCTCATCTCAAGAAGCTGCTTGCGTCAGTCAGCCAAATGCTTGCGAAGGGAAAAGAACACTACCAGCTACTAGGTAGGAGAGTCTAGTGGCACTTGCTTACCTACTCCTCAGGGGGCTGGTGTTTGGTACTTAGCGGGATTTTGGAGAAACTCAGGCCTGGCTTTACACATGGTTAAAGAACGAGGCACTAGAATCTGGAGGTGGAACTTCAGGTTGCAGGCAGTGGATGCCACTGTTGAATGTCTCACGCTTTTCTGCGGGAGACAGGTGAGCTTGGCGTAGTTGCTGCTGTACTATTTTTATGTGCAAAGTGAGGTTTTTTTAAACATATGAAGGCGCTATCATCACATGGGGTCTGCTAGCTGAAAATTCCACCACCTCATTTGTGTGCCTGTGTTGACTAGACCGAAGTGGCTCCGTGTTCTGGACCTTAAACTGATGGCCGTATTTTAGGAAGAAGTTTTCCCCCCTTGGTCCAGGCTGCTGCAAGTCTTGGGAAGTGGGTGGCTTGCCCCTCCCTTGTGCACCATAACTCACTTGTCTGAGCAGCCTTGATGGTATTCATGAAAAGCACTGCCTGAACTATAATAGGCGTTACTTGTTAGTCCTGCCTCTGGTTTTGTGAACAGGGTTCCTACAGGTTTTGCCTAAGTTTGATTTTGGTTAGTTGACACATTGGCCTCTTTTCACAGACCTAAAACAGCAGGTTCTTCAAAATTCTATTCTGATTCCTCTGGTGTTGGTGGTGTTGGTGTTGGTGTTAATACTACTTACGTACTGCTTTCTAACCAGAGAAGTTCACAAAGTGATTTACATAATTAAAAGTCTTGAGTGTCTCACCTTATTCTAGCTTTATATGGTGCAATGTTGAAAAATTACAACATGAAGTTTCCTGTGTAAAACTAGGTTTTTTAACTATTGAAATGTACGATTATCAGTTAATAGTGGATTTTACATAAAATTTATTTTGGATCTCTTTTGGTTTAGGAGTCCCATCAATGGTGAATATTGAAATCTGTATCTGTTTCCTTATTTAAAATCTGGATTTGGGTCCTTATTTGCTCTTACCATCTGGACAGTTTTAATTATGTTTAACACTTAATCCAAAAGCTGTTCACTCTTTTTCTGTGTATATAAACGAAAAATATTTTTCAGCCGTTAAAATATCACCTTTTTCTCTTTATTTTGCAGAATGAAATCATGGGGAGATCGTTAATTGGGGGTAGCAGAAGGCACTGTATTTTATATTTTGCCAAATTAAAGCCTTATTTATGTGTTCGCCCTTTCTACTTCGTCAAACACTGAACAGAGTTTTGTCTTTTCTACTCCTTGTTAGACTACTGATTTAAACAAGATGAAGAAGAAGACTCTGTAGACACCTCCAGAGTTTAGTTTTATAATAAATAAATAAAACCAGTTTGGATAATTAGAGCTTTACATTCCTGAAGCTACAGTAAATGTGTAACCTTTTATCTTTGCCATTCTCAGTAAACCTTCAGACACGTGCACCTGACATGGTGATGACAGCAACAAACAATAAAATTTTAATACTGACGGTCTACACTGTTTTACTTAGATGCATTTTCAGGAGTAGCAGCCTCTGGCTTCCACCTTCAAGTAAACACTCCTCCTTTTCTTTTGGTTGCTAATGTAATCAGTTTTTGTAATGGTGTCGGCGAATAAAGGGATGCTTATTACTCAAGGCTGTACTGTTCTGTTGCATGCTTGATGTGGGGATGTAAGGAGGATAATGCTGAATCTGCCACGTTCCTGTGTGACTAACAGGTAGTGGGTTCTGGCTCTTTGGGTAGAACAGATGATGCTCTTGACTTGTGCGGAGAGAAGAGGAGGGGTGCAGTCATGTTTATGACATCATAGTGCCCTGCTAGGTTACACCAGCTAGTCTAGCATTCCAATAGTAGCCCAGTGGATGCTGTTACCCTAGGCAGGCTGGCTGTTGTAGCAATGCGCCCAGTTCCACAGCACACTGGGACAGTATTCAGTTATTAAGCAAAGAATACTTTTCTTCGTGCCTGTGCAGAATTGGCCATTGCATTCTTTGGAAAAAAAATTACCTTTGAGAAGGGACTTTACATCAGAGGCACTACACCCAACACTTTGCAAATGAAGAGTCAACCCCCAAGATAAAAGGTGTCAGTACTGCAACCCTACTGTTCTTCAGCAGTGGAGGGGAGGGTCCTGGCACTACTTGTCCTTCCAGCTCACGCCTGGAGACTGGGCTATGAGCGCAATCCTTTCCTGGAGTTGGGCTGGCACAGTTAGGCCAGCAAAGTTTGGCTGGCACAAGGGCCACTGTGAAGCGCATTTGGATTAGTCTTGGAGTTGGGGAGGATGGCACGCATCTGTGTGTTGGCCTCTCTCACTCCATATTTTATAATGCCTCTTGTGCCAGCCAAACGTTGCTGGCCTAAGTGTGCCAGCCTAACTCCAGGTTAGGATTGTGCTCTGTGTGGTCTAGTCTTCTCCCAATCCTCATACGGTGGCTCATGCTGGTCCTCTTACATTCCCACAAGTTGGCTTACAATGGGGCTCCATCTCTGCTGCCTTTTCCTTGGGATTTGAATCAAAAGATTCTCCTGTTCCCTCCTAGGGCATTGGCATTACGCCTGGGGTCCCATCCTCCTCTAGCTCTGTGGGTGCAAACTTCTCAGCAGGCGCCACTTTTTAAGGAGGTGCCTTTAAAGCCCCCAAAGGCTAAACTAGGCTTTTCCCAAAAAAGTCCATAAGAAGCCCACAAGCTGGCTGGGCTCCAGCCAAGGATTCAAAAAAGTCTGCCAAATGTAGCAAGAACATCAGAGGTCCACAAAGACGTAGCAGCTCCCTTGAGACTCCAGATGGCTCTCCTGTGCAAGAGAGGGCTTGGATCCAATCCAACGATGGCACTGCCTTATCAAAAACGGAGTTCTGGATATAACCTTGCACAGCCTCTTCTCGCGGTCTTGCTCTGCAGCTCCTAAGGCTGGCCCTGCTCAGGCTGCTGGTTGTGGAGACACAAGTGGGCTGGGGTTGGACGGATGCAGTCCCAGGAGGGAGGTGGGATTTGCAGTGGGTCCCCAGGCTCATACTTGGGTTGTGGCACAAAAAAGGTGGAAGGCTTCTGCCCTCGAGGAAGGTGGCTGCTGGTTGTGCCAGGGGCCAGGCGGCTGAGCCAGGGTGACAGCTGAGTTCAGAGCACAGGCCCCGAGTCAGCCCCCCGGGCCATCTGCGTCAGCATTCTTGGCTCTGCCTGGGGCAGCTCCCTGCCTGGGGTCTCGGGCTCCCCTAGCTCCATCTGGGGGCGCTGCCAGTGGAGGTGCATTTTTGTGCCACGACCCCAACATATAAAGATAGGGGACCCCACTATCGGTCCTGTCCCCACCCAGCACCCCGTCTGCCCACTCCCTGCGCCCAGCACTGCAGCTAAACATTCTTATGCGAGAGAACAGAAAGAGAACATAAGAAGAGCCCTGCTGGATCAGGCCAAAGGCCCATCTAGTCCAGCTTCCTGTATCTCACAGTGGCCCACCAGGTGCCCCAGGGAGGCATGAGACAACAAGATGCTTGCATCCTGTGGCCACTCCCTTGCACCCGGTACCAGTAGCCCACCACCTTCGTAAGGAGGTTGCACAATCCATCATTGCCTATAGCCCATGATGGACCTTTCCTCCAGAAATCCGTCCAATCCCCTCTTAAAGGCATCAATACCTGATGTCATAGTGAAAGCAACATTTGCACCATTGCTGAGACCCTGAGCAGGGCTGAGACACCATCTCCTGGTCCCGGAAGGGGTACACCCGATGCCTCCCCCTTTATCTCGTGGTGCTCTAGTCCAGTGGTCTTCAACCGTTTTTATTCCCATAAGCTGCCGTGACCCCAACACTGAGGCTTCATGACCCCACTGGGGTCCTGACCCAAAGGTTGAAGAACATGATTTAGAGGATTTCTACCCTGCCTTTCCTCTGCTGAGGCAGAGGCCCAAGGTGGGCATCTCTCTTCTCACGACTGGCAAACTCCGGCACCCTCAGAATTTTCGTCCTGTTCAGAGGAAATGAGGAGCCCCAGGACCTTGGAGGGAGCGGAGTGGAGCAGAGGCGTTTCTACAGGGAGAGCAAAGCTCTAAGTTTTGCAAGAAGCCTGACCTTGCAGTGGAAATCACTCCTCTCCTGCACATTTTAGCCAATCCTCACAGGGAAAAGCAACATCTTGGCGTTGCTTACTGGCTACAGCAGCAAGGGAGGGGAGGGATTTACATGACAGGGTAAGGCTCCTTGCAACACTTAGAGCTTTGCCTTCCACTGGAGTGGAGAGCCTGCCCATGGGATTGAGGGTTAGGGAAAATGGACGCCAGGATTTTGAGTGCCCACCTGGGTCTAAACCTCCATGAATTCAAGCGGAAAACAAAACAGGACTCCTAAGCCAGTATGATGAGAAAGCAGTTTATTGAGAGAAGAGGAGCAAATGTTTCTTGACAATTATGATGAAGGCCATGCTGTGTAAGTGGTTTTTCCGTGCCTCTTCCAGCTCTTCATGGAACGCAGCACTTGTAGGATCTCTTATCTCTGCAGGTGTTGAACTGCTCCTTGAACATGTAGCCCGAGCGACATGTATAGTGGCGTAAGAAGCAGTATCCCCGGCCCTTGTTGCAAGGACCTTGTACCACACTTCGGGCAGCATCAGCTGCAGGTCCTTCCCCTGTGTGCATAAAGAAAGCAGCTCTTATTGTTTGTATTTTTAATGATGGTTCTCAGAGCCAAGGACATTCCATGCTGCACTTTTTGCAGAATGTGTGAAGGTGCCACGTGCTGATTTGCGCCATTGGTCCACCTGGGGAACACCGTCATCTCTGACTGGCAGCTGCTCTCCAGGGCACCAGGCACAGGTTTTCCCCAGGACTTGATCACAGAGCCTTTGAACTGCCACTGACGGGCTGGTGCTGCCTCATTCCATGTACGGTATATGCGAACATATCTGCAAATTCTGCAAGGGCCAGAATTACTGCTTGTTCTCTGTCCGTCTGTCCTCATTGTCCACTATGCAGAGACCTTCCGAAGACCTTCAGAATGGCACCTGCGACCGGCACTGGCCACATTAACATAGTGGCAGAGGCGTCCGCTGACCCTATTTCAAGGTTCTATGCTGATCGCAGGTGCCATTCTAAAGATTCCTGAAGCCTCCGGAAGGTCTCTGCTGCATTCAGAGATCTTCTGCCGCTTCCTGCTGCGATTTGCTGGCTTTCTGAGGGTCTCTGCTGGACTCTGCTCATGCCAGATAAGGTGCCCCCTGCACTTAACCCCATCGATCCCATAGCAATGATTCTGCAGGAGGGCCATTGTAAAGCGCATTTGGACCACTTTCAGAGTCAGGGAGGAGGGCACACGTCTGTGTTCTGGCTTCTCTGGCTCCGAGAGTGATCCAAACATACTTTACCGTGTCTTTTGTGCCAGCCAAACTTGGCTGGCCTAACTCAAGGTTAGAATTGCACTCCGTATCACGCAAACCCATTTTCTACTCTAGGCGTATTTACGTATCTATCACTTTTGATGTAGCATTCTTGTAGCATGTTCATGGGGCTTCCACTAAGGGAAAAATGTCTGGAAAAAATTCAAGGGGAGACCATTGCAATTGGTGAGTGGTAGTTCAATGCCTTTAAAAAAAATTATCTAAGGTTTTTATCAATTTCTATGGAAATCCTTAAAAAAAGCTGCTCTGACCCTGGAAAAGTTCAAAAAATACCTGGATGCACCGAGCACACAGCTTAGATGTTCCAGAATCTTGCGGAGGAATGTCCCTGGAAGAGATTCCCTGGGTGAGAAAAACATTTCCTTCAACTTACCTTGGTTCTCCTGCCTGCCACTTGGAGACAACTGTGTCTCTTTCAAGCAAAGCCAAAGGCCTTGGAGAATGCCCTGCCTCGACCTCCAGCTTTCTGCTTGTTGCTGGTCTTGTAGGGATATGTAGTGAGATACCGTTTTTGTTGAAGGTGGGAGTTGGGTTAATGTCTCCTGAGAAGCCAGGCAGTCTATGAAAACCGTAGAATGAGTGGCCCGTTTTTGTTCTGTGTAGCTCCGTAATTGCTTGGGTGCAACTCCATCTAGCTTGACTGCATACAGCAGGCAGTGTTCTGGGGCCAGATAACACTAAGAAATGGGGTGGCTCTTAGTTCTGGACCTTCAGTAGTTACTTGAGAGCCTAAGGCTGTGGGTGACAAAAAGGCTGAGTCTAGGCAGCTAGAGCGATGATAGGACTGAGGTCTAGGTCCTATACAGCCATGATAGCAGCATTGCTAGTTAAAAAAAAAAACAACACCTTTGATTTTTTTCCCCGAATTCTACTCACCTCCTTCGTCTTGAGGCACAGGTTCAGCAGTCTCATCCAGTGCAGCTTCTGGGTCTGCCTCCGGATTTGGCGTGGCATGCACCAGGAATGCCAGCGCGAGGAAGAGGAAGAGAGTCTTCATGGTGGATTCTGACTGAGATCTCTGACGAGAGACGAGAAGAAGGCTGGAGAATGGGTGAAGGGTTGGGCTGCGGCATACCCGCTTATATATGGATTTTGGTGGCTAACAGCCAAGTCATTTAGCAGGCGGGCAACTGAGACACAGCTGGCACAGGGAGGATCAGCTGCAAGTCTCATATCAAAGGAATGTAAACAAAGGTGACACTCCACCTGTTGACCGGAGGCTTCCCGAGATAACAGGGTCTGACTCCCTGAAAGGACCACTATTGGCTGTGAGCCCATTCTACAGGAGGGAGGGGGAGAAACGGGGGGTGAAAAGCGGAAAGAAGCCACATGTGCAAATTTTTTGGGGGGGCTAATAAAGCTGTCAAAGTTGCTGGTATTTGGCTCCCCTTCCCCTGGTTAATTCTTGCAATGATGAAAGTCATGCGCAGGAGTAACGGGCACGACAGTCACAAGAATCAGAATAAAAAGACATTAACATGGAGCACAGAAACACAGGAACAAGCTAACCCCTTTCCAATGGGAAGGAAGAGGAAAGCACTTGCCCTAGTTGAAATGCTTGGTGGAAGGAAAAACCCTGGAACCATCACAGAGGAGGTGATGTCCTGTACAGAAGTCCCACAGAGACCATCCCAGAGGCCCTCCCATGTGTCACCACCAGCCACCCATTTAGAGCAGACATTTCATGTAGCGGGTATGCGGGGGTACATGAGTACCCATTCCTAGGATTAGGGCTGGCCCTGCCCACTCGTCAACTCCGTCGGCGCTCCACTCCGCCCCCTGCAACGTTTGAATTGCCTGCACGTTTGAGTTGCCTGCACGTTCTCAGAGCCAGGCAGGCAGGCAGCGGAGCGAGGGAGAATGACGGCAGCAGCAGCGTGAGCAGGTAGGCTGCCTGGGGCTCCCTCCCGAGGAGGCACAGCGGTTCCTAGGGGGGAATCGGTAGCCCACGTGGTGCCCCCATGGAAGGCCCGGGACTCTGGGGCCTTCTCCGGGGCCGCTGCGCGGCCTATCGAGGAGGTGCAGCGGTTCCTGGGGGCGGTTCCTGGGTTCCGGCTATGATCTCACTTCCAGTGGGCAGGCCCCGACACAAGTGCCAATCAAAAGTGAGTACCTGTTGCTAAATC
>JAJKFI010000077.1:6313330-6332351 GCA_029204185.1 Lerista edwardsae
CATGTAGGGGGTACGCGGGGGTACGCGAGTACCCGTTCCTAGGATTACGGCTGGCCCCGCCCACTCGTCAACTCCATCGGCGCTCTGCTCCACCCCCTGCAATGTTTGAATTTCCTGCACGTTTGAGTTGCCTGGCAGCGAGCGGAGCAGAGCGGAGCGAAGCGAGGGAGACCAACGACAGCAGCAGTGTGAGCAGGTAGGCTGCCTGGGGCTCCCTCTCCCAAGGAGGCGCGGCAGTTCCTGGGGGGGGGGATTTTGGAATTTGTCTCCAAAAGATTTTGGAATTGCTGAAATGAGCCAGTGGCTTTTTTAAACTTGCCTTGCCTTCCGAAGCCAGGCCAGGCCTTGCCTGGCCTTGCCTTGCCACTGAAAAATGAGCTGCTCAGGGGCTGCTCTCGAATACTTTTGGAACTGTTGGGTGATGCCAGGTCTCCTTAACATGTTCTGGGGGTGCTGTGGAATACTGTTGCAACTGTTGGGTCAGTTTAAAATGGTCTGAGGCCTCAAAAAGGGCTTTTTTCATGTCACTTCCTGCCACGACATCACTTCCGGCTTATGACGTCACTCCTGGTGGGCGTGCCCCAACACATGCCAATCACAAGTGAGTACCTGTTCTTAAATCATTTAGATGACACCACTGGCTATAAATCAGTGGGGCGAGCAGATCAGCTGTTTCTTGGGCCCTCCCACCTGCCTCTGCTTCTGAACGGCCCAAAATGGGCTTCCTGGAAGTGGTTGGTGGTGACGTCATCATGTCACCACCAACTATTTCCAGGTAACGTGCGCAGCACCACAAGTGGGGGAGGGTGGGGGCCCCCACAGGAATGCCCCACATCGGGCACTGCTGCTCCTGGAGCTGGCCCCGATGTTTCTCTCCCTTCGTCGACAGGTCATTATCAGAAGGTCAGCACAGACAGCTGCTCCCAGACCTCCCACTGCAGTGCTCCAATACTGGACAAGCCACGTCATTGTGTAATGGGCGATTTCAGCCACTGGTGAGGGAAACTGTGGGATCCAAATCCCACTTGAGCATCTGTCTTTTGGAGGAAGGGAAGAAGAACTGTCAATATACTTCTTTGTTCAAGGAGCGTAAGCAGAAGTAAACAGATGACAGGCAGTGCGGTCTGCCTTTGATAGAGGAGTGACTGAACAGCCCTTTCTCCCCCCCCCCCGCCCCAGAGATAACAGGACGATTATGCATGACAGGTGCAAAACAGTAAGAAACACTGAGCCAAATGGATGCCGTGGGTATTATCCAGTAATGGCATCTAAATGATTTAGCAACAGGTACTCACTTTTGATTGGCACTTGTGTCGGGGCCCGCCCACCAGAAGTGAGGTCATAGCCGGAACCCAGCAACCGCCCCCAGGAACCGCTGCGCCTCCTCGATAGGCCGTGCGGCGGCCCAGGAGAAGGCCCGGGAGTCCTGGGCCTTCCCCAGGGCTGCTGCACGGGCTACCAATTCCCCCCCAGAAACCGCCACGCCTCCTCGGGAGGGAGCCCCAGGCAGCCTACCTGCTCATGCTGCTGCTGCCGTCGGCCTCCCTCGCTCCGCTGCCTGCCTGCCTGGCTCTGAGAACGTGCAGGCAACTCAAACATGGAGGCAATTCAAACATTGCAGGGGGCGGAGTGGAGCGCCAACGGAGTCGACGAGTCGGCGGGTGAATGGGCGGGGCCAGCCCTAATCCTAGGAACGGGTACTCGCGTACCCCCGCGTACCCCCTACATGACATGTCTGGTATTATCACTGCTCAGAGGAGGGTAAACGGAAAGAATTTGGTTCTGAGCCATGTGATTGGGGCTTCACAGGCAGCTGATGGGATGGTGGATCCTCACATCACCATGGGGAGACAAACATGCACCCAATGTGCCCTCCTTCCCATGCACTCTTCTTAGGTTCCTCGAGGGGACACTGAGGCACAACAGGGTAACCTGCCTTGGCTGCTCTTGAATATTTCAACCTGATTTCCTGGGAGGGTGCATGAAATATGTTGCCACCAGAAACGGATAAGGGCTGGTGGAAAGCTGAAAATGCTTTTTGGCAGCGCAAGGCCCAGGCACATGGAGGGAAGTATAGAGCCTTTCTGTTGGTGCTGGTGGAGCCACAGAGCCCTGCTGGAGCACCAGCACATGGGCAGGGGGGAAGGCGGGGAGCAGGCTGGGCAACGTCCGTAAATTGTCCAGTTTAACAATTGCACCGTTCAAGACTGAGGTGCACAGTTCAATCAATCAGTATTTATATTCCACTTTTCAACATAAAGGCACAAAGCAGTTTACACAAAGCAGGCAAAAAAATAATACAGGTAAATGATTCTTTACCTGGACATCTGAAATCTAGACTATTCCAAAACCCAGACATTTTGGGCCAAGACTTTTAAAAAAACCTTCTGCAGCGTGAACACTAGAACGTCTTGTGCTCATTCCCACGTACAGGCCGTAAGTTCTATTCTCAGCTCTGTGGTGTGTACTTATACAAGCATTGTTGAAAAGGAGGCCAGCAGATACTCAAATAGGTAACTGAGAGCACAATCATAACCTGGAGTTAGGCTGGCACAAGTTAGGGCAGCACACTTTGGCTAGCACAAGGGATACCATAAAGCATGCTTGGACCACTCTTGGAGTCAGAGAGGCCAGCACACAGACGTGCACCATCCTCCCTGACTCCGAGGGTGGTCCAAATGCAATTTACCGTGTCCCTTGTGCCAGCCAAACTTTGCTGGCCTAACTCCAGGTTAGGATTGTGCCCACAGTCCACTTTTGGAATTTACTGCCACAAATAGCAAAGGTGACCATTAGATGGCTTTTGAAAAGAACAAGATAAGATGTATGGTAGGAATGTGAATGCTCATTGTGGTCATGAAACAGAACCTCTATATTCAAAGATTGTATCTCTCCGTATCCAATGCTGGGGGCAGAGAGCAGATGGAGAGCAAGGGAGGTTATAGGAACTTATTAGGTAATTAGGCAAGGTAAATAGAGAGATCACAATTCTGATGAAAGGGCCTTAAGAACAGTGGTGACATCAAACAGGCGCTAAGAACAAAGTAGTCTTAAATGCCATGCTAGATTATATCAATGGGCTGTTAGAGCATGTCGAAAGTTGTCATGTCAATGAAATATAGCCCATAGGGAGATCATCTGGCTTCCTTCAAATTGGCCATCCTCCAATTTGGGTATCTTCCAGACTTGCTGCTTCATTTTTGTAACTCTGCCGTGATGCTGACAAATCTACAACCTTGAAGTTCCTCTCTCTTCTCTTGGCAGTTGCCTTTATTAAACTCATGTTGCAGGACTAGATCAAGAAGGTAAAAAGGAACCAGGAGAATATTTGAATACTGACTAGGGACGGGACGGTGTGCAGAAGATTTCATGATTTAAAAATTGGTCATGTGTTCAATAAAGTGTACCAAGTTAACCCCAAGCCGAAGTCTGATGTCTTTATTGAGGGGTGCGAGGGTAAATAGACTATCTCAGAATCCCAGATTCAGGGGAGTGGCAACAGAATGCAGGGATCTAGTTGTCTTGTGTGCTCCCTGAGTCATCTCGTGGCCACTGTAAGATGCAGGAAGCTGGACTAGATGGGCCTTTGGTCTGATCCAGTGGGGTTGTTCCTATGTTCCCATGAGTACATGTCTGAAGAAGGAACATCTAGTTCTGGTGGCTGTCAAAGAGAAATGTTGTGAACCTTGACAAGCCACCAGTGTGTTTACCTTAGAAATTTACCTCAGAATGCCAGGTGCAAGGGAGTGGCAATGGGATGCAGGCATCTTGTTGTCTCGTGCTCACTGAGGCATCTGGTGGGCTGCTGCATGATGCAGGAAGCTGGACTGGATGGGCCTTTGGCCTGATCCAGCGGGGCTCTTCTGATGTTCTTATGTTCCCAAACTTTTTAACACCACCCCCCACTTTTTAAAATGACAACCTATCACATTGCTTCCCAATCTGGGAGTCATAATCCCCAGGGCAGCGGGAAGCAATGTATTCCCCCTTAAGGGGAGGGGCAACCCAGCGGTGACAATAGGATGGCAGCGATGTCTCTTCCGAGTTTGCGTTGCTGCTGCCAACTAAGTAAAAGAAGAGCGTTTCAGACATACCGATCTGCGGTGGCAGCTGGAGATGCCCCCAAATCCTAGGTTCTTGCTGCCACCAAATGTGGGTAAGTCCAACAAAACCCTTTCTTTTTATTTAGTCGGTGCAAGAATGAGGTAGTGATGTGACTATTGTCGCCGGTGAGTTGCAACCCCCCTACAGGCATAGCGAGGACATACAGGCATTCCCCGGTATCCACTGATTTGGTATCCACGGTTTCAGTGATCCACAGATACCATGAATACTAGGACGCCTGTTAAAAAGACAGAGGTAAAGGTTTCCCCACGACTGAATGGTCTAGTTGTGACCGACTGTAGGGGGCGGTGCTCATCTCCGTTTCTAAGCCGAAGAGCCGGCATTTGTCCTAGGACAAGCTCCCGTGGTCATGTGGCCAGCAGGACTATACGCCAAGGCGCACGGAACGCCGTTCCCTTCCCACCAAAGTGGTCCCTATTTACCTACTCTCATTTTTAGATGCTTTCAAACTGCTAGGTTGGCAGGGGCTGGGACATGCGACGGGAGCTCACTCCATTGCATGGTCTTGAACTCCCAACCTTCCGTTCAGAAAGCCCAGCAGCAGCGGTTTAACCCGCAGCACCACCACGTCCCTCCTATTAAAAAGATAGGGGAACGTTAAACAAATCTCGTTTTTTTCCTTGTTGCAGCAAAACCACTGAAGTTTCCCTATCTTTAAAGAGCTGTCCCTAGTATCCATGGTTTCAGGTGTCAACGGTGGGGTCCGGAAGAGAAACCCAGCAGATACCAGGGCATGCCTCTATGCGTCCCTTACCGTTAAGTAAAGGCTGCGAACCACAGAACTCTGAAACCAGGAGACACCTGGTTTAACTAGATTAAAAAGGAAAGAAAACTTATTTATTTATTTATAATAGTTGAGGATGAATTTGGTCTTCTTTGGAGTAAAATATCCAATATACTGTACTGTATGCAATAATTATAAAAAAAAACCTCAATGTCCACATCAGTGGTCACTATTTTCAGAAACTATTTGGTCTGAGAAGCATCCTACAGCTCCATGCATCTTTACTTGGGACAACTCTTGGGCTCTTAAAATAAACATTTCTTAGGCCATTTTTAATAGAAAGGCTCCTTGGAAGACAGAGTGAGATAGATTTTGGTCCTGCATGATTCTTATGGTCCCCCTTGTTCCTCTTATTCAGTTGGAGTTGTTTCTAGCATGCAGGGGTGTTTTTATATCCCCTCCCCCATTTTAAGAAACTTAAAATTCACTTCTAATTATCATTTGCTTTCTACTTCCTGGTGTGAAAACTTCCCATTCTCCCAGCTTCAGCTGAAGAGGTTTCCCTCCCGCCCACCCCAGCTGGCCACCTGCCACCCCAGGGCTACTCAAAAGTGTCTTCTGCTGAGAGTTCAGCAACTGGTCAAATGACCAGACTGAGGGCTCAATCCAAACCTGGAGTTAGCCCAGTACATGTTAGGCCAGCAAAGTTTGGCCAGCGCACCGTAAGGTATGTTTGGACCACTCTCTGAGTCAGAGAAGCCAGCACACAGACATCCGACATCCTCCCCGACTCCGAGAGTGCTCCAAATGTGCTTTACGGTGGCCCTTATGCCCACCAGACTTTGCTGGCCTCACTTGTGCCGGCCTAACCAGGTTAGGACTGTGCCCTGAGGCCCAACAAGGGAACCCGATGAAAGTTGGATGTTCGTAACCAGGGGAAGGCAAGAGCATAAAGCCCAAAGACGGCCTTCAACCAGATCCAGCCCTCGTTGCATTGTGTTCTTGTGATGAGCACAGTCCTCCATCAAAAATGCACTTGTCAGCATGACGTCACGAGGCCAGGAGCAGACTGAGGATTGCAGAGCAGCAGAGGCTTGGGTTTCCGTAACCCACCCAAAATCAAGTTGTGAACCATGGTTTGGGAACTGCTGGGCTAGTGAACTGGGCAGACGGGATTGTGCAGGACCCATTGGAGAAATTTCTTTTTCTTGCAGAAGCCCAGTGCTTCCCTTGACATTTCTCAGGTGTTTCTTCTTGGGAAGAACCCTGAAATTCACTTCAGAGTTCATGTGCCCCATCAGTGCAAACTCCAAACCAGGGTTCCAGAAGAAAAGGGACAAGGTCAAAGACACACGAGTAATAGCCAGGGGCCACGTTAGGCATGCAAGACCAAGAGGGTGAGGAAGTCGGGGGGCTGCACTGTGGTGTCGTTCCTCAGTAGGATTATTCAGACTGACTATGTGAGGTCCCGAAAGGTCATTTTGGGAGAGTATCCCACATTTGTCATGACTCTAAATGGGTGGCTGGTGGTGACACATGGGAGGGCCTCTGGGATGGTCCCTGTGGGACTGCTGCAAGGGGGCTTCTGTACAGGACATCACCTCCTCCGTGATGGTTCCAGGGTTTTTCCTTCCACCAAGCATTTCAATTAGGGCAAGTGCTTTCCTCTTCCTTCCCACTGGAAAGGGGTTAGCTTGTTTCTGTGTTTCGCTGACGCCGCTGTGCTCCATGTTAATGTCTTTTTATTCTGATTCTTGTGACTGTCGTGCCCGTTACTCCTGCGCATGACTTTCATCATTGCAAGAATTAACCAGGGGAAGGGGAGCCAAATACCAGCAACTTTGACAGCTTTATTAGCCCCCCCAAAAAATTTGCACATGTGGCTTCTTTCCGCTTTTCACCCCCCGTTTCTCCCCCTCCCTCCTGTAGAATGGGCTCACAGCCAATAGTGGTCCTTTCAGGGAGTCAGACCCTGTTATCTCGGGAGGCCTCCAGCCCACGGGTGGAGTGTCACCTTTGTTTACATTCCTCTGATATGAGGCTTGCAGCTGATCCTCCCTGTGCCAGCTGTGTCTCAGTTGCCCGCCTGCTAAATGACTTGGCTGTTAGCCACCAAAATCCATATATAAGCGGGTATGCCGCAGCCCAACCCTTCACCCATTCTCCAGCCTTCTTCTCGTCTCTCGTCAGAGATCTCAGTCAGAATCCACCATGAAGACTCTCTTCCTCTTCCTCGCGCTGGCATTCCTGGTGCATGCCACGCCAAATCCGGAGGCAGACCCAGAAGCTGCACTGGATGAGACTGCTGAACCTGTGCCTCAAGACGAAGGAGGTGAGTAGAATTAGGAAAAAAAAATCAAAGGTGTTGTTTTTTTTTACCTAACAATGCTGCCATCATGGCTGTATAGGACCTAGACCTCAGTCCTATCATCGCTCTAGCTGCCTAGACTCAGCCTTTTTATCACCCCTAGCCTTAGGCTCTCAAGTAACTACTGAAGGTCCAGAACTAAGAGCCACCCCATTTCTTAGTGTTATCTGGCCCCAGAACACTGCCTGCTGTATGCAGTCAAGCTAGATGGAGTTGCACCCAAGCAATTGCGGAGCTACACAGAACAAAAATGGGCCACTCATTCAACGGTTTTCATAGACTGCCTGGCTTCTCAGGAGACATTAACCCAACTCCCACCTTCAACAAAAACGGTATCTCACTACATATCCCTACAAGACCAGCAACAAGCAGAAAGCTGGAGGGAGAGGCAGGGCATTCTCCAAGGCCTTTGGCTTTGCTTGAAAGAGACACAGTTGTCTCCAAGTGGCAGGCAGGAGAACCAAGGTAAGTTGAAGGAAATGTTTTTCTCACCCAGGGAATCTCTTCCAGGGACATTCCTCCGCAAGATTCTGGAACATCTAAGCTGTGTGCTCGGTGCAACCAGGTATTTTTTGAACTTTTCCAGGGTCAGGGCAGCTTTTTTTTCAGGATTTCCATAGAAATTGAGAACACCTTAGAGAATTTTTTAAAGGCTATGCATTGAACTACCACTCACCAATTGCAATGGTCTCCCCTTGAAATTTTTCCAGACATTTTTCCCTTAGTGGAAGCCCCATGAACATGCTACAAGAATGCAACATCAAAAGTGAGATGTAAATACGCCTAGAGTAGAAAATGGGTTTGCGTGATACGGAGTGCAATTCTAACCTTGAGTTAGGCCAGCCAAGTTTGGCTGGCACAAGGGACACGGTAAAGTATGTTTGGATCACTCTCGGAGCCAGAGAGGCCAGAACACAGACGTGTACCCTCCTCCCTGACTCTGAAAGTGGTCCAAATGCGCTTTGCAACAGCCCTCCCGCAGAATCATTACTATGGGATTGATGGGGTTAAGTGCAAGGGGCACCTTCTCCACCATCAGCAGAATCCAGGAGAGACTCTCAGGAAGCCAGCAAATCGCGGCAGGAAGCGGCAGAAGATCTCTGAATGCAGCAGAGACCAGCCGGAGGCTTCAGGAATCTTTAGAATGGCACCTGCGATCAGCATAGAACCTTGAAATAGGGTCAGCGGATGCCTCTGCCAGCATGTTAATGTGGCCAGTGCCGGTCGCAGGTGCCATTCTGAAGGTCTTCGGAAGGTCTCTGCATAGTGGACAATGAGGACAGAGGCGCATAGAATAAGCAGTAATTCTGGCCCTTGCAGAATTTGCAGAGAGAGAGTTCGCATATCCTGTACACGGAATGAGGCAGCACCAGCCCGTCAGTGGCAGTTCAAAGGCTCTGTGATCAAGTTCTGGGGAAAACCTGTGCCTGGTGCCCTGGAGAGCAGCTGCCAGTCAGAGATGACAGTGTTGCCCAGGTGGACCAATGGCGCAAATCAGCACGTGGCACCTTCACACATTCTGCAAAAAGTGCAGCATGGAATGTACTTGACTCTGAGAACCATCATTAAAAATACCAATAATAAGAGCTGCTTTCTTTATGCACACAGGGGAAGGACCTGCAGCTGATGCTGCCCGAAGTGTGGTACAAGGTCCTTGCAACCAGGGCCGGGGATACTGCTTCTTACGCCACTATACATGTCGCTCGGGCTACATGTTCAAGGAGCAGTTCAACACCTGCAGAGATAAGAGATCCTACAAGTGCTGCGTTCCATGAAGAGCTGGAAGAGGCACGGAAAAACCACTTACACAGCATGGCCTTCATCATAATTGTCAAGAAACATTTGCTCCTCTTCTCTCAATAAACTGCTTTCTCATCATACTGGCTTAGGAGTCCTGTTTTGTTTTCTGCTTGTATTCATGGAGGTTTAGACCCAGGTGGGCACTCAAATTCCTGGCGTCCATTTTCCATAATCCTCAATCCCATGGGCAGGCTCTCCACTCCAGTGGAGGGCAAAGCTCTAAGTGTTGCAAGGAGCCTTACCCTGTCATGTAAATCCCTCCTCTCCCTTGCTGCTGTAGCCAGTAAGCAACGCCAAGATGTTGCTTTTCCCTGTGAGGATTGGCTAAAACAGTGCAGGAGAGGAGTGATTTCCACTGCAAGGTCAGGCTTCTTGCAAAACCTAGAGCCTTGCCCTCCCTGTAGAAACGCCTCTGCTCCACTCCGCTCCCTCCAAGGTCCTGGGGCTCCTCATTTCCTCTGAACAGGACGAAAATTCTGAGGGTGCCGGAGTTTGCCAGTCATGAGAAGAGAGATGCCCACCTTGGGCCTCTGCCTCAGCAGAGGAAAGGCAGGGTAGAAATCCTCTAAATCATGTTCTTCAACCTTTGGGTCAGGACCCCAGTGGGGTCATGAAGCCTCAGTGTTGGGGTCACGGCAGCTTATGGGAATAAAAAGGGTTGAAGACCACTGGACTAGAGCACCACCAGATAAAGGGGGAGGCATCGGGTGTACCCCTTCCGGGACCAGGAGATGGTGTCTCAGCCCTGCTCAGGGTCTCAGCAATGGTGCAAAAGTTGCTTTCACTATGACATCAGGTATTGATGCCTTTAAGAGGGGATTGGACGGATTTCTGGAGGAAAGGTCCATCATGGGCTATAGGCAATGATGGATTGTGCAACCTCCTTACGAAGGTGGTGGGCTACTGGTACCGGGTGCAAGGGAGTGGCCACAGGATGCAAGCATCTTGTTGTCTCATGCCTCCCTGGGGCACCTGGTGGGCCACTGTGAGATACAGGAAGCTGGACTTGATGGGCCTTTGGCCTGATCCAGCAGGGCTCTTCTTATGTTCTCTTTCTGTTCTCTCGCATAAGAATGTTTAGCTACAGTGCTGGGCGCAGGGAGTGGGCAGACGGGGTGCTGGGTGGGGACAGGACCGATAGTGGGGTCCCCCATCTTTATATGTTGGGGTCATGGCACAAAAATGCACCTCCACTGGCAGCGCCTCCAGATGGAGCTAGGGGAGCCTGAGACCCCAGGCAGGGAGCTGCCCCAGGCACAGCCAAGAATGCTGACGCAGATGGCCCGGGGGGCTGACTCAGGGCCTGTGCTCTGAACTCAGCTGTCACCCTGGCTCAGCCGCCTGGCCCCTGGAACAACCAGCAGCCACGTTCTTAGGATAGCAAATTCTGTTTTATTTCCCTCATAATTTTACCTCAGAAATTTACCTCAGAATGCCAGATACAAAGGAGTGGCAACAGAATGTAGACTTGTGTGCTGTCTGAGGCATCTGGTGGGCCACTGTGAGATACAGGAAGCTGGAGTAGATACAATTTTTAGCCTGATCCAGCAGGGCTCTTCTCATGTTATTTTGTCTGTATGAGGCACTAAGTGGTTGTTTGCATGAGTGAATAGAGACTGTTAAGATTGGGCTAGAATTCCTTGAAAATAGCAAGATTTCTCATTCCCATTAAATTGCATACAGGACCCGTTTCCCTCCCCCTCAAACGTATGAAGCCAACTTTTATTGAATCTGATAATTGAGAGCCCACAGGGCCCACTGCAGGTCTTGGAAGTTCTGGGACAAAGCCTCTGTCTACCCCCAGCCAGTGGTGTCATCTAAATGATTTAAGAACAGGTACTCACTTTTGATTGGCACGTGTCGGGACCCCGCCCACCGGAAGTGACGTCATAAGCCGGAAGTGGTGTCGTGGCAGGAAGTGACATGGAAAAAGCCAAGGAGGTTGAATCATGGAGTTATAATACACAGGAGGGAGCATGACGTCACAAACTTGAAGCTTCCGGGTGTAAACTGAAGGAGGGGGGTAGCGAAGGAGCGGGGAGGCGGAGTCACGAATCAAAAGCTCCCTACCTGTGTGGTAAAGTTAATCTCAACGTCTTTAATCCTGCCTGCGTGTTCTGCGTACGGGTGCACGAATCGCTGTCAGAAAAATGGGATTTAATTTCCACAGGTACTTAAAATCATTGTGATTCGTTGCTACAGAAAAATATCAGCCCTTCACAAACTGAAGCAGACATGAAGAATAATAATAAAAAAAAAATTACTTCATAAAATAAGCTGCCCTCACAAACTGAAGTAGATATGAAGAGATAAAGTAAAAATAAAAAAATATCATTCATAAAAAAATATTCCCCCCTCCTTTTTCCCCCCTTCCTGTTTACATTTTTTTTCCCGCCTTCCATTTTCTACTGTAATATTTTCGAAATTCTGAAGATTAACAGAATTTGTTTTAGGGGGGGGAGAGTAGAAGTTTAAAAAAATACTCTTCGTAGTCTAGAAGTGAAAAAGAATTACTCTCATATTGACAACTACTTGTGTTATGAAGAGATTTTAATGTAATTTCCCTACATATTTATCCGATTTTTGCCCACCCTCCCCTTTTTTTCTTTCCTTCCCGTTCACACTTTATTCCTGCTTGTGTAGATTTCAAAAAATAAGCCTGTCAAAGCAGTGCAATCCGGGTTTACATAGGCACCAATGGGCATTTCGTGCGGTATGTTCAGTAATATAATTCTGCGGAATTAAACCTTGGAATTGCATATTGAATCATAATTAGGTTACCAATGATGCTTCTCCACGATCCCACGTTGTTATTTTGGTAAGTTTTTACTTCTGGAGTAAACGATTCAGCCCGAAACATCATGTGAAATCCCATTGGAAATCATTGGAATGAGGATTGTTTTGGGTCAATTTGACGTCACCGCTAATCCCGCCCCCTGGTTTCTCCGTATTCAGATAATGAGGAGGGCCGGGCCGTGGGTTGAATGACTGGAGAAGCCATGACGTCACATCAAGAAGGTTGAATGACTGGAGAAGCCATGACGTCACATTCTTGAAGCCTGGACTGAACAATATGGCTGACTCAGATCAGCGCCGCGAACGACGAGGATTCCCGCCGGAGGGGCTCTCTCGCTCGCACGGCACGCGTGTAAAAGTTAATTTCAACGTCTTTAAGCATGCCTGCGTGTTCTGCATACGGGTGTGCGAATCGCTGAACGAAAAATGGGATTTAATTTCCGCGGAAAGATTCATGTATTCACATTACATCGGCTCAATGAAACGGCCGGTAATATTTTCGAAATTCTGAACATTAACAGACATTTTTTTAATGGGGCATAGCCGTTTTATTTCTGCTTGTGTAGA
Organism: Lerista edwardsae; assembly: GCA_029204185.1. NCBI lineage: Eukaryota > Metazoa > Chordata > Lepidosauria > Squamata > Scincidae > Lerista > Lerista edwardsae. Next base: position 6,325,711 of record JAJKFI010000077.1, read on the forward strand.
TTTCAAAAAATAAGTCTGTCAAAACAGTGCAATCTGAGTTTAAATAGACAGCAAGTAGCATTTCGTAAGGTATGTTCAGTAATATAATTATGAGGAATTAAACCTTGGAATTGCATATTAACTCGTAATAAGATTACCAATAATGTTTCTCCACGATCACACGTTGTTATTTTCGTGAGTTTTTACTTCAGGAGTAAACGATTCAGTCCTAAACACTATGCGCAAAGCAATCTGAAATGCTTGGAATGAGCAATGTTTTGCACTTACCAACATGGCCGCTAAGCCCGCCCCTGGCTTCAATTCTTCCCTATTCATTGTTAAGGGAGGGCCGGGGGTTGGAAAAAGCCCTTTTTGAGGTCTCAGACCAGGGCCTGGCCCTGCTTATTATATGAATAGGAACGAAGTGAAGCCAGGGGGCGGGCTTAGCGGCGACATCATTATACTCAAAACAATGCTGATTCCAAGCATTTCAGATTGGTTTTCGCGTGATGTTTAGGACTTAATAGTTTACTCCTGAAGTAAAAACTTACCAAAATAACAACGTGTGATCATGGAGAAACATCAGTGGTAACCTAATTATGAGTTAATATGCAATTCCAAGGTTTAATTCCGTGTAATTATATTACTGAACATACCGGACGAAATGCTACTTGCAGTCTATTTAAACTCGGATTGCACTGTTTTGACAGACTTATTTTTTGAAATCTACACAACCAAAAATAAAGTGTGAACGGGAAGGAAAGAAAAAAGGGGAGGGTGGGCAAAAATTAGATAAATATGTAGGAAAATTACATTAAAATCTCTCAATGTATAACACAAGTAGTTGTCAATATGAGAGTAATTCTTTTTTACTTCTAGGCTATTAAGAGTATTTTTTTAAACTTCTACACTCACCCGCCCCCCCTAAAACAAATTCTGTTAATGTGCAGAATTTCGAAAATATTACCGTAGAAAATGGAAGGCGGGAAAAAACGTGTAAACGGGAAGGGGGGAAAAAGGAGGGGGGAAATTTTTTTTTTTTACCTTTTAGACCATTAACAGTGGGTGTCAGAAAATGGTGAATAAGACTGCTAGGAACAACAAGAAATTACACAGCTTCAAAAAATAATGCACTCACTGTTAACGGTAGTTTTATTGAACCGATGTAATGTGAATATATGAATCTTTCCGTGGAAATTGAATCCCATTTTTCGTCCAGCGATTCGCACACCCGTATGCAGAACACGCAGGCATGATTAAAGACGTTGAGATTAACTTTTACACACGGGCAGGGAGATTTTGATTCGTGACTCCGCGGCGGCAATCCTCCTTCGCAGCAATGATCTGAGTTTATACCCATGGCTTCAAGAAAATGACGTCATGTTTCCTCCAGTTAATATAACCTGCTTGCCTCAGACGGTTTTAAACTGACCCAACAGTTGCAACAGTATTCCACAGCACCCCCAGAACATGTTAAGGAGGCCTGGCATCATGTTAAAGTGACCCAACAGTTCCAAAAGTATTCGAGAGCAACCCCTGAGCAGCTCATTTTTCAGTGGCAAGGCAAGGCTAGGCAAGGCCTGGCCTGGCTTCGGAAGGCAAGGGAAGTTTAAAAAAGCCACCAGCTCATTTCAGCAATTCCAAAATCTTACAGAGCAACAGCACAGCAGTTTAACAAAGACAACAGCTCATTTTTCAGTGGCAAGGCAAGGCTAGGCAAGGCAAGGCCTGGCCTGGCTTGGGAAGGCAAGGCAAGTTTTAAAAAGCCACCAGCTCATTTCAGCAATTCCAAAATCTTTTGGAGACAAATTCCAAAATCCCCCTCCCTAGGAACTGCTGCGCCTCCTCGGGAGAGGGAGCCCCAGGCAGCCCAATGATGTCATGCAGGGGGTATGCGGGGGTACGCGAGTACCGGTTTCTAGGATTATGGCTGGCCCCACCCATTCGCCCGCTCACTCGTCGACTCCGCCCCCTGCAACGTTTGAATTTCCTGCATATTTGAGTTGCCTGCATGTTCTCAGAGCCAGGCAGGCAGGCAGCAAGCGGAGCCTTGCCTTACCTTGCCACTGAAAAATGAGCTGCTCTGGGGTTTTGGGACTGTTGGGTCACTTTAACATGATGCCAGGCCTCCTTAACATGTTCTGGGGGTGCTGTGGAATACTGTTGCAACTGTTGGGTCAGTTTAAAATCGTCTGAGGCCTCAAAAAGGGCTTTTTTTATGTCCCTTCCTGCCACGACCTCACTTCCGGCTTATGACGTCACTTCCGGTGGGCGGGTCCCGACATGTGCCAATCAAAAGTGAGTACCTGTTATTAAATCATTTAGATGACACCACTGAGGCAGCCTACCTGCTCACACTGCTGCTGCAGTCGGTCTCCCTCGCCTCGCTTCGCTTTGCTCCGCTCCGCTCGCTGCCAGGCAACTCAAACGTGCAGGAAATTCAAACGTTGCAGGGGGCGGAGTGGAGCGCCGACGGAGTCAACGAGTGGGTGGGCAAATGGCTGCGGCCAGCCGTAATCCTAGGAGCGGGTACTCGCGTACCCCCTACATGACATCACTGCCCCCAGCCCCAATGGCATACTGGGTGCTACAGTTGCCCCGAGTGTAAAGATCTTGACTTGGATAGGGAAGGGGCTTTCTGATAGATGTGGGCTCTCAGCCAGTACCCAAATTGGTCAACTCCAGACACTGTTGCTGATGGCTCATCTAGTCTGCAATGGTGCACACTACTCTGTGCTTCTCTGTGGGTTCTCAACACCCTACTGGGACTGAACCTGGGTCTTGGTCCTGCTCTTCCATCCAACACTGTGCTGCTGAGGTCATTTATTTATTTGAATTTATAACCCACCTTTCCCATGCCGAAGCAAATGCCCAAGGCGACTTACTGAGAACATAAAAGCACAAAGTAACAACAATAAGTAAAACACATAAAACAGTGGTTCCCAAACTGTGGGTCGGGACCCAGCAGTGGGGTCGCGAGCCGCTTTCAGATGGGTCGTGAAGCACCTAGAGCAGCCATATTGAAAATTGGGAAGATGGGATGCTGGAAAGTGGGAGGGCTGTGTGGTTGTTTTGCTTGTGTCAAGGTTGTAAATAGGTTTTTTTTCTTTCTGATTCACTTGGCTGTTGGAAAATGGATGAGAAATAGCCCAACTGATTGTTGAATTATCAGGAAAGCAGCAGGCTCTGATGTCACAATGATGGCACCTCCAGCCATGACATCACTTCTGGTGGGTCCTGGACAGACTGGCATTCTAAAAAGTGGGTCCCAGTGCTAAAATGTTTGAGAACCACTGACATACAATTTTGTTTAAATCATTATTGAAAATATTAAACATTTTGAACACAGAGAATGTTCAAAAACAGAGCGAAACCCAACTCTTCTCATCCGGCTCTTGAGGGGTGGGGAACAATTGTCCAGGGGAGTAATCACACCATGACAGTATTCCAGAGGGACAGGGTTAATCTTGCTCCTCGTGCCGTGCCCCTGTGCACTAGTGTCACTAGGGTTAGTGTCACCCGGTACAAGGACACATTGCATGACTCCCATGATGGACTTCCTTTTGTACCCGACAATACAGAATAAATTAATAAATCTAAACTTTTTGTGGCGTTTCTCGACCTAAAAAACGCCTTTGATAGCGTGGATAGGAATTTGCTGTGGCTTAAATTAGCTCGTCTGGGACTTGACCCCAAGCTATTACATCTCATTAAGGGACTCTACACTGATACTGTTTGCCAGGTCAGATTTTCCTCCTCTGGGAATATGACTGATGAATTTCCCACGAATCGCGGGGTAAAACAAGGGTGCTTATTAGCGCCCCTGTTATTTAACCTTTTCATAAATGATTTAGCCGCGCACCTGGACAGTGTAGACCAGGGGTCAGGGAACGTTTTTACCTTTTACCCCAAAATATATTTAGATACGCCAACGTTACCCCCTGCCCTGCCAGAACAAAAGAAAAAAAATTACGTATTGGAACCCATTGCTTTTTATTTGATTAATTAATGAGCTTAATTAATGCTATGTAAATATGAAGTTTAAAGGGCGGAGCAAAACAAACAAAACAAAACAAAACGGAGCCAGCCAGCCAGCAATGGAACTGGAACGGGAGTAATGGATGGTCGCGCTGCCAAGACACAGCCGGGCATGCATATAGATTAATATGCATGCCCGGCTGTGTCTCGGCAACGCGACCGTCCATTACCCCCAGGAATTTCATTTTTACCCCATTTGGGGTAATTTACCCCTGTTCCCTGACCACTGGTGTAGACGGTCACCCTCCTAAGCTCGGGGTTCATCGAGTCCCCCTTTTGTTGTATGCTGACGATGCTGTGATTCTATCCCGCTCTCGCTTGGGTCTCAAACGTATGGTCAACTGTTGTATAGATTACCTGTCTTTTAATAACCTTTGCTTGAACTTTTAACAAGTCCAAAATAATGGTGTTTACCAGAACATGGAAACAGAGGAAGTGGATATTCAAAGACCATCTGATTGAGCAGGTCAAAACTTTTAAATACCTTGGTATTCTGTACTCATATAATCTTTCCTGGACTGCCCATCGTACCATGGTTTGTTCTTTGGCCAGGTCATCTGCTCAAGCTGTAATCAGATTCTTTTTCAGCAGGGGTGGCTCTTATGTTCCCCCGGCTCTGAAAGTGTTTAATGCCAAAACAGTATCGCAAATCCTTTATGGGATCCCCCTCTGGATCCAAGCATTCTCTTACTCCATCGAGCAGATTCAAGCTCTCTTCCTCCATACTATCCTGGGCATGCCTAACTGCGTGCCTTATGCTGTCCTTTGTGTCGAATCAGGTCAAATTAAGATTGAGACCCTAGCATGGATTAGAGCTTCCAAATTTTGGTTAAAAGTTTTTTTTAATAAAGATCAAAATAGTCTTCTTTTTTATTTGTTAAATGATTCTTCCTTTTCAGCCAGGTCATGGTTACAAAAAATTAAACAAATTGGCATTGACGTAGACCTTATTGGTTCAGTTTCCATTAATGAAGCATTTAGAATCATCAAACAGAGGTTTCTGGATATCCACTCTCAGACACTCCTATCCGCTGCCTCCAAGTTCTGTTCCCCTCTCTTTCTTCAAATTCCCGTTACTATCGGCAAACTCCCGGTCTTTTTTCACATTTTGGAATGCCCTAAAGTCAGAAGAGCTCTATCGCTTGCTCGCAATGTGATGCCTTCTGCAGTTCTCTGGGGCAGATTCAGTGGTATCCCCTATTCAGATAGACTTTGCCCTTGTTATCTTCATGTAGTTGAATCTATTGAGCACCTAATTTTATATTGTCCCCTGCATAAGGAGGCCAGAGACAAGTTCTTTAAGCCCTTGGCAGCAGCTTTTCATCAGATGTCTGATTCAGAAATTTTAAAAAAATTTTTTAGCACTGACGAGCCTAATTTTATCCATCAGTTTGCACGTTTTATTTCCTGTATTGTGAATTCCAACTTAGCCCGTGTTAACAGGAATACCGCCCCCTGAGAACTCACGTGGCCGTTTGGGTGTGCCCTATCTGTTCTTTGTTTTAATTAATTTATTATTTATTTTATTTTTTATTCTTTTTTTCCTTGCTAATTGTTTCTATTGTATGTTTTGTATGCCAATAAAGGTTTGGAATTGAATTGAATTGAATAAATTACAATATCATATGCACAGCCTAAATGCAGTGGTATTACTAGAGTTGGTGTAACCCACATTAACTTTATTTTAATACAGAACTGTATCTTTAGATAAGACCCCCATGCTGGGAAAGATTGAAGGCAAGAGGAGGAGGTGGAGGCAGAGGATGAGATGGTTAGATAGTGACACCGAAGCAACAAACATGAATTTGGGTGAATTCCGGAAGCTAGTGGAAGACAGAGAGACCTGGAGTGCTGTGGTCTAGGGGGTTGCAAAGAGTCGGACACGACTTGGTAACAGAAGAAGAAGAAGAAGGAGAAGGACGACAACGATGACAACAACAACAACAACAACAACAACAGGTCACCCAATAAGCCTGAAACTCTTGCTTGTTTACTTGATATCCCTCCTTTGCTTCCCCGTCACACATCCATTGTCTCTCTCTAGCTGAATGCAACTTTGTAATCCTGTCTTGCATCTTCCATTGTGTTTACAGTTTGTATTTGCTCACCTGTACTTTGTTTCAGAACACTGTATTGTACCTGCACCTTGCAGTCACCTATGTAAACCTCATTGTTCAGTCTCCAGTCATCCTCTGGCACCAGGGTGCTAATCAGTATTTTAGCTGACACCGCTTAGCCCTGTTTTCCTGCTCTCTGCTGGATTAAAAAATTCCCTTCTGAGAGTGTAATCCTAACCTAGAGTTAGGCTGGCACAGTTAGGCCAGCAAGGTTTGGCTGGCACAAGTGCCGACATAAAGCACGTTTGGACCACTCTCAGAATCAGGGCCTCTGTGCTCAGGGCCTCATACCCAGAGGTGTCATGCAGCCGAAACACTGGGCGGGAGGAATGAGTGAGCGGCAGCCCGCCCGTTGCGTTCTGGTCCGTTTCGCCTTACCTGGAAGGCTGATCGGCCTGTGGTTTCCCAGGTCCCCTCTCCTTCCTTTTTAAAGATTGGTGTGACATTTGCTATCCTCCATTCCTCTGGCACAGTGACAGTTTTAAGGGTAAACTTGCACATTATAGT
>JAJKFI010000077.1:6337351-6349388 GCA_029204185.1 Lerista edwardsae
TTAGGGAACGGTTGGCAGCACAAGGAGACCCGTCACGAGTCCTGCAGTGAGGAAACTGTCACAACGTGGAGCAGCACAGAAGGAGCCGCAGCAGCACACGATCCGTCTGGGGAAGAAAGGCGTCAGGATGGCGAGAGCCAGTTTGCCTCCTCCAAGGCTGTGACGTGGAACCCAGGAGGTCTGGGAGGATGAGAGCAAGTCTGTTGCCGGGAGTGCTTTTCACAAGACAAATAATAGGCACACGTGGGGGTGAGGGAAGGGTGTTCGGGGACCCGGTTCATTGGACAAAGGCACGTCGGCATCATTTGGGGGCAAAAGGAGAGCAGAAGCAGTGGCATTGCTAGAGAGTGCGGGGGGGGGAGTCTGCTATACCGGGTGATGCACAAGGGGTGTGTGTGTCACACCTCTACTGCCCCAAATGGTAAAATTTTGGTACTTTTGAATAATATGATCATGTTATCATATATCATACAATGCTGAATTTAGGTCACACAGTGCAATGAAACAAAACACGTTGAAATATCTGTATTCTATCAAAAGTTTTAGAAAATAACCCCAGAAAAAGGAAACCACTGCTTTCTGTAACAAAAAGTGGATTTTCTTAACTCAGAACTGGCCAATGAAACGGATTGTTCAGAGAGCCAATGAGGCGGTGCTTTGACACAGCAGGGAACCAGTAAGCTGTTGGTACAAGTCAGTTGTGCCCAAACTGGTCCCCCCTCTTTGCAGTCTTAAGTGTCACAGTGGAAACCTCAGATGAACTACTCCAAAGCCCTGGGAAGGGACCTGCTCGGCCTTTCTGGGCTGGGTCCGCTTTGCAAGCACTGACATGAGAATTGTGCCGGTGGGCTTGAGCAATTTGAGTTTTCCTGTCCGGTGTGAGAACCCAATGCATTCTTCCTTTGCCGATTCTCAGACGTTTCCTCTTGGGAAATACTCTGAAATGTGCATCACACTCTCTTTCCTCCTGATTCCACGGAGGTAGCTGAAGTCCTGAGCTGTTGTCTGGAGGCCGTTGGGGGCTGGATGTGGGCGAACAAGCGGAGATGGAAGGCGCAATCCCAAGCAGCGCCGGACTGGCGAGGGGGACGGGCCAGCGCCATACCCTAGTGCTGCTTAGGACAGGCTGGAGCCTCCCCATTGGCAAGGGAGCCCGTTTAGCAGGTGCAGATCCGAGAAGGCCGCGCGGCCTCCCAAACAGGTCTACGATTTGGCCTTACGGCCGGATCCTGCACCTGCCCACGTCCCGCCCTCCCCCCGCCAACCCCTGAGCCGCCTATCATGGTGCCTCCCTGGCATCAGCCAAAGCATCGACCTGCAGTGCCAGTCCCGTTGCTTTAGCGCTGACGTGGGGGTGCCGATCGGTGCCCCCGCATCATCACTAACTGCGCAGCAGCAACGCAACCCCATCGCATTGACTCTGCGCAGCCCGTAGGATTGCGCGGTCAATCTGGACTAGACGTAGGTCCACGACTCGGGGGTGGGACACTCCTGCTGCTCTGAGCAGGGCGACTCTCCCTCTGAAGGAGCCGGTCTGCAGCCCAGGGGTTTCACAGCTGCTCCCGGAGTCCCAGGTGGCGGCTGTGGCCAGGGGAGCCTTTGCTCAGCTCCAACAGACCCAGCTGTGGCCCTGTGAGGAGGCCTAACAGCCGCAACTCAAACCGACTCCCCTCCCCAGGCCGAAGACAGAAGGAGCTCCAACACGTACAAAAAAGCACACACACACACACACACACACACACACACACACACACACACACACAGGAAGTTGCCTAAGTGAGGCCACACTAGATGCTGAGTGGAACTGCAGGACTCAGACTGATGGCCACATGTATGGGGATCACAGTCACAGCTTGAGAGAACAAAGCGCCCTCTTGTGGGGATAAGGTGGACACATCTTGTGGACACATCAGGTTGGCCACTTGACACAAGATGGCGCAACAGAAGCTTCCTGGCACCAGTGCCAGCCCAGGGTCCGTAGGCCCAGCGTAGACCAAGCCAGGGCAGGCCAGCAGCACAGGCAAGGATGCTCCTTCCGCATCACCCTGCAGTGCAGCACTGAGAGCGGCAAGGAGGCTGCTGGGCACTGCTGCGAGTCCACCAATGGGCTTCCCGGAAGCTCCTGCATCATCACAGGCGGCTCTGAGGGGGTCCAGGGGTGGCTCGGAGGGGGAGAGGAGGCAGCAATGGCGGGAGGGAGGCCCTGAGCTGAGCACCGCCCACGGCTGCTGCCTGGTGAGGGGGGCTTCCGGGGGTGGCAGGTGGGGTCCCAGGGCCCTTGGCCAGAGCCCACCCTGCCAGGCCCAGCCTGGGCCTTATCTAAGGGCTTGTCTCCAGTGGTATCATCCAAATGATTTAGGAACAGGTACTCACTTTTGATTGGCACTTGTCGGGGTCTGCCCACCGGAAGTGACGTCATAATCCAGAAGTGATGTCGTGGCAGGGAGTGAGGTCATAGCCGGAAGTGAGGTCATGACAGGAAGTGAGGTCGCAGCCGGAAGTGAGGTCATGGTTGTTGCCATGGATGTGAGCATGTTTGTAATAACTTCAGCTTGTGGTTAGTGTTGACTTAACTTCTATCGCTTTGCTTTCTGGAGATGTGTATAGACAAATTTTGCTTCAACTGTTTCCCTGTTAAATAGCAGGCTAGACTGGACTAGATTGGGAGCCCTTTTGGGATAGGGAGCCATTTAACTTTAATGTTAAATGCAAGGAGCAGGCAAGGAGCAGGAGGGGGAACGGGCGCCCACCGGGCTGCGCGACCACGTGGGCGCCCAACCGAGTGCCGGGCTGGATGGCAAGGAGAAGGAGGGGGAATGGGCAACCAAAAAAAGACCGCGTGGGGGCTGGGGGGAGGCTGCAGGAGGAACCAGGACTCTGGATCTGCGCGGCTGGAGGGAGTGGGAGCCCCAGGCAGCCTACCTTCTCACACTTGCTGCCTTATTCCCGGGTCTCCCTCGCTGCTGCTGCTGCCGCCGCCTCCAGTCTTCTCACTCTGCTGCTGCCACTGCTGCCGCTGCTGCCGCCACCACCACGCTGCCTGCCTGCCACCCTCCTCACAGAAAGTGCAGGCAACGGCTGCGAGCGTGCAGTATGCATGCGCAGCTGCTGAGCCAACCAGCCGATGGGGCCAGCTTCAAGTGGGCGGGGCCAGCTCAACTTCTAGGAACCGGTACTCGCATAGTGGTGCGTAGTGGGTGCATGACATCACTGCTTGCCTCCAGGAGATACAGGTCCAATTCGGGTTGTATGGCCTCCTTGGTTCTGCACCCGTCACTTTGCGGGCACAAATCTAAGGAGCCCATAGGGGAGGGAGGCACTTTTTGAGTTCTAGTGTTGGGTCTAGTGTTGTGGCTGCATTGTCTCCATTCCAGATTTTGTGACCTTCCTGCAGGTTATTCCTGCATATAACCTTGTATTGAACCTTGCAAGGAGAAAATAGGGGAAGGGGTACCAGCTCAATCTACCAGTCAATAAGATCTCTTTACGTCAGTCGTCTTCAACATTTATCATGCCAAGACCCCAATATGTAGACTGAGGACCGCACTGTGGATCCCTTGGCACTAGAGAAGGCTCTTTTGGAAGAATTTCGAAGACGCTGAGTAGGGTTACAAAACCTGAGGCGGTAAAGCAGCTGACTTCCCCTTTCCCTAGTGGGGTAAGCTGCCCTGACCCCATAACTGAGAATTCATGACCCCATTGGGTTGACCACAAGTTTGAAGAACACGGCTTTGAGTGATCAGACCCCCCCCCCAAGAGTAACGTGATATTTGCACATTTGGCTTCTGTTCACTTTTCAGCCCCTCCCTCCCCAGTGTAGCACAGAAAGGGCCTTGTCATGACTATTTGCCTTTGTGGAGCAAGACCCAGCTCCAGTATCCCCAGAATCCTTCCGTCAACAGGTGGAGAATCATCCTTGGAAGAATCGCTTTGGCATGAGTGACAATCCAGGAAATGTGCCTCTGATCTTCCTGGTCTCAGCAGAATCTCATGTGTTCCTCCTGCTAAAGGACTTGGCTGTTGGCCACAGAAATCTGTATATAAACAGGGCCCCCTTCACCTACACCTTCATCCGTTCTGCAGGCTTCTTCTTGTCTCTCGAGAGCGAGTCTGAGATCTCCGTCCGATTCCCACCATGAAGACGCTTTTCCTCTTCCTGGCTCTGGCATTTTTGGTCCAGGCCAAGGAAGTACCCGAGGACGAAACGGGAACATGTGAGTAGAACAAGTCCTGGGCTTTGACGTAGCCAAGGCTGGGCTTGAGCTGGGTCAGAGTCCGATGCTCCTTCTGCCTGCCTGGGCTCAGCCCTGTTGCCTCCCACAGCCCAAGATGCCGAACTGGAGGCCCAGACCTGAGCGACCCCCTGCAGCTCTCCCGTTCTCAGGGTCAGCCAGTCCCAGCTGCAGGCAGCTTCGGAGAACCAAGAGAAGTTGGGGGGGGGGAAGCTGCTTGTTGCTTTCTCTTTTCTAAGGGAGAAAAGGTTTTGACTTGGTTCCTACGTACAGGTGGAGCCTTTATGTCCTCGAGGGTTCCCTTCCAGGAACCCTCCAGGATGCCAAAAACCCTGTTAAACGAAACCCCTTTAAGAACAAGCACGTTCCTTTCACTAGCAGTCAACAGTCTGAGAAGAGCTTCTCTTGCCACGGCAATTCCCCCCGAAGCCTTTCCGTCCTCCAGAGCTTCCTGTGACACGGGGAAGATCCTGCCTCTCCCCCAGCCCTGATGCTGGATGTTGGCCCAAAGGGGGTCTCCTCTAACCGGCAGGCAGCTTTGGAGGACCCGGAGCCTTAGGAGCAAACGCCTGCTGGCTGCTTCTGCCCTTGTGCCTCTTGGAGGGAGGGGCTCACCCTGCAGTCCTTGGAAGTGCTGCACCCTGCAGCACTTTGGCTTCCTTCCAGGGACAGGATCCAAGGGCAGGATCTGGACAGGATCACAGCCTAAGCCTTCCTCGCCCCTCAGGGGGCGCTGAGAACGCTGCTCCTTTGCAAGGGGATCCACCCCCTCTGTCTCCCAGCAAAAGCAGAGCACGAGCCTCCCTGTCACCCGCAACGTCTCTGAGCACCCTGGAAACAGCCAGGAGGGGGCGAGAGAGAGCCTGACCCCCTGGCCCATCCAGGTGCCACCCAGACCCTGAGCAAGGGGGCTGCCATGCCTGACCCGCAAGGGCAGAGGAAAGGGCTGGGGAGGGGCTGCAGCTGATGAGTGGCCCGTGGAGGGGAGCAGGATCCGTCCCTGTTGGTGCCAGGCGAAAGCTCTGGGATCCGGTTCTGGGGAGAACCTCTGGCTGGCACCCTGGGGAGCTGCTGCAGGCGGGGCTAGTGGCTCTATGTCCGCTTTGTGGGTGTGTCTGTGTTGAGAAGTGGTGGAGGAATGTTCTCGGGACTCGTGTAGGCTAGACTCAACAGGTGGCAGGGGCACACGTTCCTCCACAGGGGCAGCAGGGCATCGAGGTTTGCCAAGAGTGCCATTCATCAGTGCTGCCTTCTTTTCATGTGCAGATGATGGGCATGCAGGCAACGAGGATCTTGATGAGCCACTTCCCCATCCTCCTCTTCATCTGCCCTTTCGTTTTCGTTGTGATGAGGGAATCTGCTGGACACGTAACCAAGCGTGTCCTCCAGGCAAATCCCCTCACGGCCGTTGTATCCTGTGGCTGAACTGCTGCGCTTGAAGCTGAAGAGCTGCAGGAGGCCCTGAGATGCGCGTTAAGCAGAACCGTCTTCACCATCAACATCCTCATCATCATCAAGAAGAAGGAAAAAGGGCCTCCCTCTTCTCAATAAACCGTCTTCGCATTGCAGCTCCCTGGCTCAAGCCCCGTTTTTGGCGTCCTCTTAGATTCATGGCGGTTCACACCCAGGCGGGCACCCGAAACCCTGGCATTTCTCCCCCCTTCCCTCCCATCCCACGGGCAGGCTCTCCACCAGGAGTCCCCCACACCGCTCCCCACAAGGGCCTGGGGCTCCCCCTGCCTGTGTCAGAAGAGACACAAGATGGAAATTCTGATGGTGCCACAGAGTTTGCAAGTCGTGGGAGCCAAAAGAAGAGAAGGGAAACCCTCAGGCTGGGGCATGATGGGGGGGGATGGGGTGGGGCCTGCAGCAGAGTAACAGTCAGTCCAAGACCCCTCCCCCATCCCAGAGGTGAAACCAGTGGTGTCATTCAAATGATTTAGAAACAGGTTCTCACTTTTGATTGGCACTTGTTGGGGTCCGCCCACCGGAAGTGATGTCATGGCAGGAAGTGAGGTCGTCAAGCAGACCCAACAATTCCCAAACTATTCCAGATCACTCTCAGAGCATGTTAAGAAGGCCTGAGAAGGGGGACGTCAGCTCTTCCCAATCCAATTCTTTTGGGCTGTGTGTGCCTGACCATACTCTAAAGAGTTCTCAGAATGTACACAAGGTCTTCTAAACCCATCATACTGTCAGTGATTTGGAGGTAGGAGGAATGCAATGACACAGGAAAATAGGATAATCTTTACAATTATGGGCAGAATTCAGCCAATAGTTCTCAAGGCTGCAATTCTAAACACACTTTCTAAAGAGTAAGCCATTCAGCAATATATGCATAAGTCTGCAAGTATAAGCCTGTCTTTTTGGAAGATCCAACTGAAAATAATGGGGCTGACTTCTGAGTAAACAGTTTAGATCAGTCTTTATGTCTTAGGGATTTCAACTGGAGGGAGAGTTAAGCACATGTTTTGACTACTCAAAATCAATGCAATGTAAAAGCACTTAAATTACACTGGATCATGCCCAATTAATAATAATTATCACCTGTAAATAACGGCACTGGGTAATCAACGCTGTGCAAACTTTAGAGTTGGCAGGAGGGAAAACCAGCCTTTAACAACAGCTTAATTCACAGAAACCATCATACTGAACTATGATTCCTACTTGGATTTACATCATATAGTGATCCACTTTGCAAGTTACTAGTCCACAGTATCCCCAGTTCAAGCTTCATTTGATGCCATCCAGACCAACAGGATGCTGCATGTCATTTTAGTAGACCTATGAATGGTCACAGACTATGTCTCATATTCACAAGAAATTTCTTGCTTCTCAAGAGAGACAGGAGAAATCTCGTGCTTCACTATGTCAAATAATGTTGCTTTAAAGTAGTACCCACATCATTTAAGATTCCAGCAATAAAAGCAACAAACCTTGTGGGAGGAAATCTAGTTAACCTATTGAGGGGGGGGTGTAACTCCCCTCCTCAGGTGTAGCTGCTGCTTCCACCAGCCCAGGCTCAACACAACAAAGGGAGCTCCTGGGCAAGAATCCCTCTTAAAAGAAAGCCAAATAACAGAAGTAAAAAACCCAATTTTATTGACATATATTAAGAGTTATAAATAAACTACAGAGGCTCTGTACCATAAAACCTGAATATTAAAATGACAATAATCAACCCCTTTGTTTATAACTTAACTGAGAGGAACTCAAAGGACAAAAACAACAACAAAAAATCCTATAGGATTTTTACCTTACTGACTGACTACAACCAGCTTCCACAGCACATAGTGAGGCTAACCTTCCCTGAGAGCAGCCAAAGGGGTCTGTTCCCTGAGGCTTTTAACTTTATATCAATGAACTAATCACCCCCACCTGAGCCATTTACACTTGAGTAGTTCTCTCCCAACTAACCAGGTTCACATAAGACCACAATTTCATGACACCCACAAAGAACAACAACTACGTGTACATCTTCCCTTTACACTTTTCTAGAGAACTCACCACAGTTCCAAACACAGGGAAAATCAACTTCCACAAAGATCGATATAGTGAATTGCAGGCTACAAGGAAGTGCAGCAATGCTAAGCTCTGTGCTCACACAAAATCTCTTCATGCACAACGATCCTGCAAGGGAAGTCTGAAAGGAAAGGCATTTCTAGGAGCACTTAAAGGCGAGGCTGGGGGCGATCCTGCAAGGAGGGAGGGAGGTCTGCATTTCTAGGAACACTTAAAGGAGAGGCTGGGGGGCAATCCTGCAAGGGGGAGAGGGAGGTCTGCATTTCTAGGAGCACTTAACAGAGAGGCTGGGGGGGGTGATCCTGCAAGGGGGGGAGAGAGGTCTGCATTTCTAGGAGCACTTAACAGAGAGGCTGGGGGACGGAGCAAACAACAACAAAAAACAAAGCCAGCGATGAGTGGGCGGAGCCAGCCCTAAGGTTAGGTTCTGGAATGCACGTTCCGGTGCCTTTCCCCTCCATGTCACCACTGCTCCTCTCCCTTGCTGCTGTAGCCAGTAAGCAACGCCAAGATGTTGCTTTTCCCTGTGAGGATTGGCTAAAATGGTGCAGGAGAGGAGTGATTCCACTGCAAGGTAAGGCTTCTTTCAAAACTTAAGAGCTTTGCCCTCCCTTAGATTTGCCTCTGCTTGCAATTGAAATTCAAATTCAAATGGGCGGGAAATGGCCCTGTTTTCTGGTCCAATTAACAAACGGAGCCACACACAAAAAACCCACGAAGTGCAAAGCAAAAAAAACACACACCAACACGAAGTGCAAAGCAAAAAAAACGGAGCAAAAAAAAACCCGAAGCAAAAAAACAAGGAGCCAGCAATGAGTTAAGTGGGCAGAGTCCACTAATTGTAACAACTGGAACGCCGTTCCAGCTGCATGACAGCACTGGCGGGCCAGCTGCCGTGGGCGGGGCCAGCTCATTTAGAAACCGGTTCTCGGAACCGGTGAGAACCGGGTGCATGACTACACTGGGTGAAACCCCACCCACAATTTTAAAAAACACATGGAGAAAGACACCTGGTTGCATGTCCCAAAAAACCAAAGCTGGACTTTCCCATCCTATTAGGTCCCCTGCCTCTGAGGCCGAGAGGCTCTGCTAAACTGGGGGAGCAGAGACCCCCAAGTGCTGTTCCCTCTGTGTGTGCTTGGGGGGAGGGGCCTGTGCGCTCAAGACGGACACATCCGTTCCCCTTGCAGTCTGGAGAGGAAGGTGTGCTCGGGAGGGGAGGAGGATAGAGAATGGAGCCCCCACCCCCCACCCGAGAGGGACAGGGAGAGGCTCTCAGGTGACCGGACATCACACTCCGCCCGCCAGAGCCCTGCAGGTGATGCCGCGACTTCCAGCAGGGGAGGGGCTGATGCTCAATGGAGGAGCTCGTGCCTGGCCCACAAGAGGTCCCTGGCAGCATCTCCAGCTGGAGCCATGATATCCTGAGGCCGTGTGGAGCTGCTGCCGGTCAGAGCCATCAGGCCAGAGGTCGACGGACCAGTGGGCTGACTCAGCGCAAGGCAGGCGCCTGCGTTCCGCAGTCCGTTGTCCTCTGGCTCAGCTGCTTGGTCCCTGGAGCACAACGATCCGTCTGCCACAACCCCCAGCCCCACTCCTCTTGGCAGCTCATGGCACGAAGGGAAGTGTCTTCTTCTACCCCCCCCATCATAAAGACTATCCCGAAGCACGAAGGTTCCAAGTCGCACTAGGAATGACCCCCCCTCTGGTGCCTGAAAGCTGAGCTTGGGCACGATGCAGAAGAGCCCCCCCTGCACTATTTGCATAGCGAACCATCATGGCAACCCACCCCTGGGCCAGTCCCCTCCCGCACGTCCTGCAGAGAAAGATGCCTCTCACAGTTCCTTTCCCCAAGGAGGCCTGGTGCTCACAGCCCGATCCTGCAGTGCGCGGAGGCAGGCAGGCCGTTCGTGCCCTTGCAGCGGAGGAAGCTCCAGCCTGTCCTACGGGGTCCTCGGATCTGCCCCTGCAAGACTGCAAGCGCAAGTCCGAGGAAGGCAGCAGCCAGAATCAGGGCCGCGCGGCCTGCAAACGAGGCCTGGGAACAAGCCCTGCGAGGAGGCCTAACAGCCGCAACTCAAACCGACTCCCCTCCCCAGGCCAAAGGCAGAAGAAGCTCCAACACGTGTACACACACACACACACACACACACACACACACACAGAAACAGAAAGGAAGTTGCCTGAGTGAGGCCACAGTAGATTCTGAGTGGAACTGCAGGACTCAGACTGATGGCCACATGTCTGAGGATCACAGTCACAACTTCAGAGAACAAAGCGCCCTCTGGTGGGGATAAGGTGCCTTGCAAGGGTTGGGTGAGCTGGCAGAGAAACATCCCACTTGCCAAACTCTTCCAGAGGCCTTGCTGAGACTCTCAGCAGACAATGATAATGAGTTGCTGCTATTTGTCAAGGGCTGTGCTCTTTCACGCTTGGAAACAAAGGGAGGGAGTCCCTCCCTGGCCTGCTCAGGGGCTTTTTCAACGCATCTTGACAAACATGATGCTGCAACGGAAGCTCCCTGGCACCAGTGCCAGCCCAGGGTCCGTAGGCCCAGCATAGGCCAAGCCAGGGCAGGCCAGCAGCACAGGCAAGGATGCTCCTTCCGCATCACCCTGCACTGGAGCCCTGAGAGCGGCAAGGAGGCTGCTGGGCACTGCTGCGATTCCACCAATGGGCTTCTCTTAAGCTCCTGCATCATCACAGGCGGCTCTGAGGGAGTCCAGTGGTGGCTCGGAGGGGGAGAGGAGGCAGCCATGGCGGGAGGGAGGCCCTGAGCTGAGCACCGCCCACGGCTGCTGTCCGGTGCGGGGGGCTTCCGGGGGTGGCAGGTGGGGTCCCAGGGCCCTTGGCCAGTGCCCACCTTGCCTAGCCCAGCCTGGGCCTTCTCTAAGGGCTTGTCTCCAGGACGTGCAGGTCCAATTCGGGCCACATGGCCTCCTTGGTTCTGGGCCTGTGACTTTGCGGGCACAAATCTAAGGAGCCCAAAGGGGCGGGTGGCACTTTTTGAGTTCCAATAAGGGAGGAAATCTTGGGCAAATGAGAAGGGGCACAATATGCCTCCACTCCAGGATCCCATGTGAATTCGGGAAGTGTGTCTCCCACAAAACACGCAGCACAACGACACATGCTGAGAACACCACGGGGGGGGGGGCGGTTTGGAAAACATCCGCTTGGCTCAAAATCCTCTCCCCTGGTTTTGCATTTCCAAGAGCAGCCAGTGGCTGAGGGCCCAGGAGTGTCTGTTGACACACTCTCTTGGAGGAACTCAAGAGGGCCCAGAGGGCTACAACGGTCCCAGGCAGAAGGCCATGCGCTGAGCGAGCAGAAAAGCAAACTGAGACAGCAAGACGCGAAATACTTCGGGAAGAGTTGGCAGCGCAAGGAGACCCGTCGCAAGTCCTGCCATTAGGCAACTGTCGTCTCGCCAGCCTCAGCCGCAACGGGGAGGCCCACAGAAGGAGGCGCAGGACACGATCCGCCTGGGGAAGAAAAGCGTCAGGAGTGCAAAAGCCAGTTTGCCTGCTTTGGGGTCGGCTCAGCTGGAGTTCCCAAAAGTCAGAGGCTCTTCGGAGCGGCGCCAGGCCCAAGGCAGGAAATATGGGTTCCGAGAAGGTCCGTTGGCAGGTTGGAGCTGGGAAGACAGTTAGGTGTCAACGCATCTCCCTGAGCTTTTCGGAACAGACCCATTTGTGAGCTCCGCGGGAGGAGTGAGGACACGATCCGGTCCAAGGGTGCCTTCCTGGCCTGGGCACCTGCGGCCTCTGTCCATCTGGCCATGTGGGGGCAGGCCTGGCCCAGGCATCCTGCCAGGTGCTCAGCACCAAATGCCTGTGCACAGCACCGTGTCTTTCCTGCACTCCTTCCAGTAAAGGAAACTCCAGTTCTGGCCCTGTAGCCCCATCCTGAGGTGGGATGAATAGAAATGCTCTGAGCAGTGGGGTGGGGGTGGCAGCAGCCTGGAGGAGGGCACCCCACACCTGCCCCTGCCCCCCTGCTGCTCCACAAAGACTGTGGTCACAGAGGCACCAGGCGTCCAGCACCGCACCAGGCAGAGAAGAGAAAGGCGGACAGGACGTGTGGAGAGGTCAGAGGACTGCACTGCCGTGTCCGTCCTCAAGAGGAAGCTTATCCAGACTGGGAGGCTGAGGTCCCCCAAGGACATCTGGGGAGAACATCCAATGGCGGATCCAGGGGGCAGGGGGGGCATGAGCCCTGGGTGCCATCTTGGGGCCGTCTAGGGGGGCGTCAGTAGCAACATTGCACGGGTAGACCTGGGCTCC
>JAJKFI010000077.1:6349398-6364928 GCA_029204185.1 Lerista edwardsae
GGGGGGGGGAGAGGGAAGAGTGTTTGGGGACCTGGTTCATTGGACAATGGCACAGTCACATAATTTGGTGGCAAAAGGAAAGCAGAAGCAAAGGTGCACTAACTTGGACTACAAAGTACTC
The DNA here is from genome assembly GCA_029204185.1 of Lerista edwardsae. Classification (NCBI taxonomy): domain Eukaryota; kingdom Metazoa; phylum Chordata; class Lepidosauria; order Squamata; family Scincidae; genus Lerista; species Lerista edwardsae. The sequence goes on from JAJKFI010000077.1 coordinate 6,349,520, forward strand.
AAAGAACCAAACCCAGAGGAGGGGTGAGCTGGAACTCTCTGAATTGGCTCCATGTGCTTGTAATGTGTTCTTTTGAAATCTACCACTACCCACAACGGAGGGACCTGGGGAAGGCTGTTGGGTTGGGAGAGGAGAGGGGAGCTGCTCAGAAGGAGAAGCGGCAGAGCAAAGAGGTGGAAAATGGGAGGTGGAACGGAAGGGATGCAGGTAGATTGGGGTTCCCAGAGGAGAGCAGGAGGAGAATGGGAGGCTTTGGGGTGCAGGGAGGGAAGAAGAAAGAGGGGAGAAGCTCAGGGACATAGTAGGGAGGAAAGGAGGCAGGCACAGATGGCTCAGACTGGGGCTGGAAATGGCTCCCTGTAGCCTGCACCGGACCAGGAAAGAGGTGAGCCTAGAAACAGGCTTCTCACTGGACTTTCTGGGCATGTACTCACACACAGGGGCGAATCTATTTGAAAGGGCGCCCATGGAGCCCAATGAAAATGCGCCCCTAGGGACATGCAACGTCATGACGTCACATCGTGATGTCATGACATAGCGCCCCGCCCCTTCTAAGAGGCGCATTCTGTTCGCTGCCGCCGGTCCTTTAAGGGCAGCAGCAGCGAACAGAACGCGGCCGGGGTGCCGCGTTCTGTTCACTGCGGAGCGAACAGACTGCGGCGCCCCGGCTGCGTTCTTTCTGTTTGCGCGTGCCGGCCCTTTAAGGAGCTGGCACCAGCAAACAGAACGCGGCGTCATCCAATGCCCCGCCCCCCTTGAGAGGCGGGAGGGGGCGCCGGGTGGCAGCGCGTTCTCCTCGTTCTGGCTGGCTCTTTAAGGCCAGCCAGAGCGAGGAGAATGCTGCGCAGGGCCTGGCCGGGAGCAGGCGGGCCGTGGGCGCCATTTTTTGGGGGGGCGGGCGCCATGCGAACAGCGCCCCCCCGCAAGATGGCGCCCATGGCTCGTGCCACCCCCTGCCACCCCCTAGAAACGCCCCTGCTCACACACAGAGGTTTAGAGGATGCTAAAGCAAAGATTGCTTGACACCGAGTTCCAAAACTTAAGTGAACTGGAAACTCGGGTTTGTACTCCCCTAAATCTTTCTATCTTGATCAACTAGATGGCATCTTATCTGCTGTCTATGACTGACTTGCCCACCCTACCCGCTATTTCCCTAGCAAGGTTCAATGTGTTGCCATCTAAGGCAGGGGTCAGGGAACTTTTTTACCTTTTACCCCAAAATATATTTAGGTATGCCGACGTTACCCCCCCCCCCCGAACAAAAGAAAAAAAATTACATATTGGAACCCATTGCTTTTTATTTGATTAAGCTTAATGTTATGTAAATATGAAGTTGTAAAGGGTTTGGGAGAATTAGGAAAGTTCTTTAAATATTTTTTAATCTTACTCTTATTGTAAATATCTAACCTGCTTAGTTAGATTTGATTTTGTCATATGGGGTGTTAAAATGTTCTTGCTTGATGACATCACTTCCTTTGGGCCACGGTTGTACTGGATTAAAGAAAAACACTTTTAAGGTCAGAAAGTAAGATAAAGGGGCAGCCTTCAAAGACTTATTTCAGAATTTAAAAGATTAGTTTGCAACTCTGGATCAAACCAAAAAATGATAGCAGTAGCCATTTTTTTTATGTAGATATCTGTTTCATGCACTTGTCAAACAGGGAATACCTCATTTTTACATCACAAGGAGTGTGCATGTAGGTAAGGAGATTCAGCTCGCCTCATACAAACATCTCTTAATGTGAAAAATTAGATCCTCTCCACTTTAAATATTAACAGGATGAATGGGAGCAAAACAAATACATGTTGCCCAATTAGTTTGACCCCCCTCCCCTCCCCTCCCCTCCCCTCCCCACTTCACAGAAACATAGCTGTGGAGAAGGCAAGAGCCATTCCTAATGTGTGCTAATACAAAGGGGGCTATGCAACTTAGCAGCACAGTATCTGCTTTTCCATTCTGGAGAAGGCAAATAGTACTAATACAGAAACGCAGCAAGTGTTCCTACATTTTGTCTCCTGCAGCTCGCTTTCCCTCTTGCCTCACCTCACCCTGTATGCTTGCCTGGCGCCTCTCTTTGGTGTCCTGTGCACGTGCACGTGCCCCACACACCCCACGACACGCTGAGCCCCAGTCCGGATCAGAGGATCGTTGCATCGGGCTACAAGTTGAGGGGGAGGAGGACAGTCTGGTGTCGGCTCAGACTGTTACTCTGCAGCCAGTCGTGTTTGCCCCAGCCTGCACGCTCCTTACGTTCAGTGGCCAGCCAACTTCTGTTTGCTCAGAAGTAAGTCAGATTGAATTCAATGTGCTTCACTCCTGGGGCAATGTGTGCATTGGACTGCAGTTTTAATTAAGATGGGGTGCAATCCTATTAATACTTACCCGGGAGTAAGTGCCATTTACTATCATGGGACTTACTTCTGAGTAGACATTCATAGACTTGCACTCTTAGGCGATCAATTTTTTAAAAAACCTCCATTCCAATCAGCCCCTCCCCTGGCAACAGCACCCAGTCTTAGGAGACACCTTCCATCACACACGGACACTTCGGGACATTAAAGAAGCGCCGCATCTGGCCTTGGGCAGCGATTGAAATGATGGGGCTGCGTGTTCTGCAAGAAGCCTGAGTGAGGGGTGTGCAGTTCCCCCCCCCGGCAGGGCAACGGGGGGGGGGAAGACGCGTGCCTTCCCTCACCTCCGATGTCCTGCCGGGAGGAACCGCGTGTCCCTTGCTGAACAGTGAGGGGTGTGCATTTCCCCCCGGCAGGGCAACGGAGGGGGGGGGAGACACGTGCCCCGGCAGGGCAATGGAGGCGAGGGTGGGGGAAATACGCATACCTTCCCTCACCTCTGATGCCCGGCCGTCCCTGGCTTGCCTCTTCACTGCCGCTCTGTCCCGCTGTCGCTCAGGTCCAACACGCTGCCGCTCTGCCGCTCTCCTCGCTGCGTCCACGTGCTCTAAACTGCCGTGGTGTGAAAAGCAGAGCAGGCGCAGAGCAGTCTGGGGCGCGTTTTGCCGGCCAGCGAAAGTGGGAGGGAGAGGGAAGAGTGTTCGGGGATCTGGTTCATTGGACAATGCCACAGTCACATAATTTGGCATAATTTTACTTATGCCAATAAAGCTGACTGACTGACTGACTGACAGGCAACAGGCCCAGAAAACCCGTTACCTGCTGCTAGGTGTCAGCCACACGGCTCGTATCAGATGGACAGGAAGACTCCGGACATGATGGAAGCCCCGAGTTTCGCTCCAGTGAGAGTGCCTGGAATCTGAACCTCCACCTCAAATCATCCACCGAGGAAGAGGCTCAGCCTGCAGTTGCTTTCGGTGCACAGACTGGCTGGCCGTTTCCGCCTCTTCCTCCCACTCACTGTCCCTCCTGCGCTGTGCTGCACTACGTTCCGTCTCGGGGAGGCAGCGATCGGCGCCCTCGTGGCCAGCGGGAGGCCAGCATCGCATCCGACCGGCCCCACTGAGCTCCACGGATCGACCCTCCTCGTCCCAGATGGCCCAATGCGGTCCTTCCCATGGCACGGGCAGCAGCGGGGACTCCTCCGCCCGCCGTCGGGGCGCACCGAACGCGACGCAGAGCTGGTCCGAGAGGAGCCGGAGCTGCGCGTGCGCCACAGGTGGGTCTTTCCGCGCCCACCTTCGGAGGTCCTACCTGTCGGGGGGCGGGGCCGCCTGGGGCGTCTTGCGCGCGCGCGCCCCGCCTCCTGAGAGCCCAGGCGCCGCCTGGCTACGGGGCGAAGCAGCTGGCAGCGGCAGGCAGGCAGGCAGGCAGGCGGGCGGGCGGGCGGGCGGGGTCAGGCGCGCTCCGCTCTCCCGCCACTGACGGGGCCACTCCGGACAGGCCGCTCTCGCAGCCACGAGGGGCAGCCAGCGGGCGGTGGTTCGAGACCCGGCCCCCAGAGTTCCCGGCTGCCCGGCCGGCGGCGCGGAGCCCCCCTGTGCGCTGCTGCGTGCCCCCCGTGTCTTCCCGCTCGGACACGCGCGGGCGAGAAAAGGCCCCCGGGGGCGCCCTCTCGGTTGTGATTGCTGCCCTGGGGAAGGGCGCGGCTGTGCCCCGTCCGGCTCTTGCTCCAGGCCCCAGCGCTCAGCGCTGCGGAGAGGGGGAGGCTGCAGCAGTTCTCCGCGGGAGGAAGGGGCTAAGAGGCACCGCTCCGGCGCGGCTTCCCACCATCGCGGGGTGGGGGGGGTGCAGCTCTCATAAGAACATACCAAGCGGACCGGGCAAGAGGTGGGCATAGAAACAGGCCACGAAGACCCGTCCCTCGCTTGCGGTGCGGGCGCCAGTCCCAAGGGAGGTTCGCTTGCAGAGCCTCTGCTGCAGCATCGAGGAACTGGGGGGGGGAGGAGGGGGCAGAGCGCTTGGGGAGGGGGACAGGGAGACGGAATCTGTGCTGTGGCCGTTCTGTCTTTTCTGGGCACACCAGAAGGCCAGAGGTGCACAGCTGCAAGCAGACTGTTTTCACGATCCCCCTGGTGGCACTTTGGGCATTACCTCTGCCCAACCAATAGAGGATCTACTCTCTGGTCTGATGCGTCCTCTGATGGTCTGGTCCCTTGTTTCGTGCCCAATCTGGCCAGTCCTCATCATCACCCCCCCCCCCGGGGTCTGTGTCTGTATCTCTGCATAAGAACACAAGAAGGGCCCATCTAGTCCAGCTTCCTGCATCTCGGAGCGGCCCACCAGATGGATCAGGAAGCACACAAGACAACGAGGTGTCTGAATCCTGTGGCCACTCCCTTGCATCTGGCATTCTGAGGTAGCCTATTACACTTGCTGTGATTTTTTTGCTCCAATATCAATCACTAGTATTTATATACCGTTTTTCAACACAAAGTCCAGAAAGCGGTTTACAGGCAAATAATAACAGTAAAGTTAAATGGCTCCTTGTCCCAAAACGGCTCACAATCTAAAAGAATGGAGAACAACAGCCAGGAGAAAGACTCTGTGCTGGGGTGAAGAGGGACAACTGCTCTCCCCCTGCTAAATACAAGAGGACACCACTTGAAAAAGTGCCTCTTGCCCAGTTAGCAGGGGTTACATAATATGTAACCCCTGCTAATCAATATGTGATTTTTTTTGCCCCAATGTGCATGACATTGCACTTATAAACATTGAAATGCATCTGCCACTTTACTTCCCATTCTCCCAGTTTAGAGAGATCCTTCTGTAGTTCTTCACATTCCCTTCTGGTTTTCACCATTTGGAAAAGTTGTCAGCCGCAAACTTGGCCACCTCACTGCTTATCCCTGTCTCCAGGTCATTTATGAAAACGTTGAAAAGCACCAGCCCCAAGACAGATCCCTGGGGCACTCCACTCCCACCTGTCTCCATCGTGAAAATTTCCCATTGACCCCCACTCTCTGTTTCCTGGCCCTCAACCAATTCTGAATCCAGAAGAGGACCTGCCCTCTTATTCCCTGACTGTGAAGTTTCCTCAGCAGCCTTTGGTGGGGGACTGTGTCAAACGCCTTCTGAAAATCCAGGTAGATGATATCCACAGGTTCACCCACATCCACGTACCTGTTGACCTTTTCAAAGAATTCCAAAAGGTTCGTGAGGCAAGACTTACCCTTAGAGAAGCCATGCTGATTTTCCTTCAGCAACACTTGTTCCTCTACGTGTTTGGACACATGTCTACGTGGAAGACAGACTGTTGTGCTCCAGGGACCAAGCAGCTGAGCCAGAGGACAGCGGAGTGCGGAACGCAGGTGCCGGCCTTGCAGTGAGTCAGCCCACTGATCTGACTCAATCTCTGTCTTGATGACTCTGACCGGCAGCAGCTCCACACGGCCTCAGGATTTCCCCGCTCAAGCTGGAGATGCTGCCAGGAACCTCCTGTGGGCCAGGCACGAGCCCCTCCATTGAGCATCAGTCCCTCCCCTGCTGGAAGTCGTGGCATCACCTGCAGGGCTCTGGCGGGCAGAGTGTGATGTTGGGTCACCTGAGAGCCTCTCCCTGTCCCTCTCAGGGGTCCTTGCTGGGGGTGGGGGCTTAATTCTACATCCTCCTCCCCTTCCGAGCACACCTTCAACTCCTGATTGCAAGGGGAATGAATGGACGCATCGTACTCAAGTGCTCCGGATTCTCCCCACACCCACATGCAAAGGGCACAGCACTTAGAGGTCTCTGTTCCTCCAGTTTAGCAGAGCCTCTCGGCCTCAGATGCACATGACCTACTATGATGGGTAAGTCCAGCTTTCGGTTTTTTGGAACATGTAACCTGATCACTTCCTCTGTGTGTGCTTTTTTAATTGTGGGATGGGGGTCTTGGGCTGATTGTGACTTTGCTGTAGCCCCCCCCATCATCCCCCTGCCTGAGGGTTTCCCTTCTCCTCTTTTGGCCCGCATGACTTGCAAACTCTGTGGCACCTTCAGAATTTCCACACAGACAGGGGGAGCCCTGGGGTCTTGTGGGGAGCGGTGTAGTGTGGGGAACTCCCGTGTGGAGAGCCTGGCCGTGGGGTTGGAGGGGAGGGGGGAGAAATGCCAGGATTTTGAATGCCCACCTGGGTGTAAAGCACCGTTAATTAATCAGGAAGACAGAGAGGATGCTTGAGTCAGGGAGCTGCAATGAGAAGAAGGTTTATTGAGGAGAGGGAGCCCCATTTTTCCTCTTCTTCTTGGTGATGAGGAGGATGTTGATGAGGAAGACCGTTCTGCTCAAAGCACATCTCAGGGCCTCATGCAGCTCTTCAGCGTCGAGCGCAGCACTTCTGCCCGTGCAGACAACGGTCCTTAGTGCGCTTCGACCTTGGAGGACACCTGTCGCGTCTTGAATAGCAGGTTCCCCCATTGCTTTCGCAATGCCCCTCTGCCTGGAGATCCTCATCGCCTGCCTGTCCGTCACCTGCACGCGAAGAGAAGGCAGCACTGCTCAGTGGCACTCTTGGCAAATGGTTCCCTGCCCCCCCGTGGCGGACCCTGAGCGCCTGCCACAGGCCGAGCCCACAGGAGTCTTGGGAACAGCCCTAGACCGCTTTTCAACGCAAAACCACGCCAGAGCTGTTCTGGATTATAGAATAGGTTATAGAGCCAGGTGATGGGTTATAGAGCTGAGCTCTGCCTGTCTGTAGCTCCCCAGGGCGCCAGCCAGAGGTTCTCCCCAGAACCGGCTCCCCTCTGTCACTGACGGGGACGGATCCTGCGCCACTCCACGGGCCACTCGTCAGCTGCAGCCCCTCCCCAGCCCTTTCCTCTGCCCTTGCGGGTCAGACATGGCAGCCCCCTTGCTCAGGGTCTGGGCGTCCACTGCAGGGACCAGTGAGCTGAAGCAGGGCTTGGAGGGGGGTCAGGCTCTCTCTCGCCCCCTCCTGGCTGTTTCCAGGGTGCTCAGAGACGTTGCGAGTGACAGGGAGGCTCCTGCTCTGCTTTTGCTGGGAGACAGAGGGGGGAGGATCCCCTTGCAAAGGAGCAGCGTTCTCAGGGCCCCCTGAGGAGCGAGGAGGGCTTTGGCTGTGATCCTGCACAGACTTCCCTGGAAGGAAGCCCAGTGAAGACAGTGGGGCTTGCGCGATTTGCCTGTCCCTCCAAAGCTGCCTGCCGGTTAGAGGAGATGCCCGCAGGGTCAACAGCAAGCATCAGGGCTACCGGGAGAGGCAGGATCTCCTCCGTGTCACAGGGACCTTTGGAGAACAAAAAGGCTTTGGGGGAATCTCTGCTTCTTTCTCCTGCTTTAGGCAAGACTTGGTGAGAGAAGAAGGTGTGATCCTAAGAAAAGCCCCGCTGGATCAGGCAAAAGGCCATCTAGTCCAGCTTCCTGTATCTCACAGTGGCTCACCAGGTGCCTCAGGGAGACAAGATGCCTGAATCCTGTGGCCACTCCCTTACTCCTGACATTCTGAGGTAAATTTCTGAGGTAAATAAAACAGTATTTGCTATCCTAAGAACATAAGAAGAGCCCCACTGTATCAGGCCAAGAGCCTACCTAGTCCAGCTTCCCGCATCTCACGGTGCCCCACAGTGCCTCAGGGAGCACACAGGACCACAAGAAGCCTGCATCTTGTGGCATTCTGAGGTTAATACAACAGAATTTGCTATCCTGTCTGTGGGGAGGGAGCTATATTAATTTGCAACCCAGTCCAGGGCTTAAGGACATAAGAAGAGCACTGCTGGATCAGGCCAACAAGAGAACAAGATGCCTGCATTCTCTTGCCACTTCTGTGCACCTGGCATCTGAGGTAAAATTTCCTCAGCCTCCAGTCCCATTGCAAATTCAAATATAGCCTTCTCATCTGTGAGTTTTCCGTCCACTAATTTCACTCAGCGGGAGGGAAGAGAAGTGCCCTTTGTTTTACTGAAACATTCCTTTAATAAGCAGTCAGCATTTTTTTTAAAAGATTCACTTACCATGGCAATGCTTTTGCCGTTTTTCTCCTTGTTCCAGGGTGAAGTGAAGAGGTTGTATCTTGGAATTGATATTACATATTCTGCTCTAAGCCCCTAGAGAATGCCTGCAGCCCTGTTGCCACAGTAAGAGAAGCTTTTCTAAAAACGCTGACTGCTAATAAAAGGAGTGTGTTTGTTTTTAAATGGATTTCATTTAACATGGGTTTTGGCATCCTGGAGAGTTCCTGGAACAGAACCTCCTCTCCCGGATAAAAGGTTCTGCCTGTCTGCAGAAAGAAAGCCAAAATCTTTTCTCACTTAGAAAAGGGACAACAAGAATCAGCACTTCCCCCAGCCTGTCTTTGTTCTGTCTTTGTTCTTTGTTGACCCTGAGGACTGGAAACGAGTCAGGGGTCCCTCAGGTCTGGACCTTGGGTTAGGCACCTTGGGCTGTGGGAGGCAACAGGGCTGAGCCCAGGCAGGCAGAAGGAGCATCGGACTCTGATCCAGCTCCAATAGCAATCAATCGCATCAATCAATGCAGCCTTTGCAATGTAAAAAAGCAGAACCCTTTGGACTTGTTCTAATTCTACTCACCCCCATCCATTTGGGCCTCAGGTTCAGTGATCTCTTCAGAGTCATCTTCCGGTTCTTCCTCCGGACTTGCCTTGGCCTGGACCAAGAATGCCAGAGCCAGGAAGAGGAAAAGCGTCTTCATGGTGGGAATCGGACGGAGATCTCAGACTCGCTCTCGAGAGACAAGAAGAAGACTGGAGAACGGATGAAGGTTCAGGCGAAGGGAGCCCTGTATATATACAGATCTCTGTGGCCAACAGCCAAGTCCTTTAGCAGGAGGAACACAGGAGATTCTGGTGAGACAGGGAAGATCAGAGGCACCTTTCCTGGATCGTCACTCATGCCAAAGCAACTCTTCCAAGGATGACTCTCCACTTGTTGACAGAAGGGTTCAGGAGGTACTGGAGCTGGGTCTTGCTCCACAAAGGCAGGTAGTCCTGGGGACATGGCGTTCCTGTGCCACATCTGGGGGAGGAAGGGGCTGAAAAGTGGAAAGCAGCACAATGTGCAAATATCACGTTACTCTTAGGAGTGTCGGGTCCCTTAAAGCCATGTTCCTCAAGCTTATGGTCGACTCAGTGGGGTCATGAAGTCTCCATTATGGGTTCAGGGCAGCTGACCCCACTAGGGGAAGTCATTTGACGAACAGGAAACACTGGAATCCTGTATTCAGTTGTGAATGACAACACAAATCCCACATTTTGAATTTAAGTGCAACATATTTTCAACCACAACACTTTCAGACTCCTTTAGTGATGACACACGTGGGATGGTCTCCCCGGATGGCCTTTGGGGACCTCAGACCCCCAGCCTGAATAAGCTTCCTCCTGAGGAAGGACTCCAGGAGCAGCTGTGGATCCAGGAGAACCCCCAGGCCGCAGACCGGCTCCTTCAGAGGGAGAGTCGCCCGGTTCAGAGCAGCAGGAGAGTCCAACCCCCGAGTCGTGGACCTCTGTCTTGTCCAGATTGACCACGCAATCCTACGGGTTGCGTTGCCGCTGCGCAGTTAGTGATGACGCGGGGCACCGAGACGGCCAGCCGGGAGGCTTTGCCACTTACCTTTTTGCACACACCCCACATCCTTTGCTGCTACCACCTCCAACTCCGCCTCCACCTTCTCCTGCTCCTTTTCTCACCCCCTGGGTGGGTGGAGGATCCTGGGAGCAGGAGAGCTTCCTCCGTACCTGGCCTGCTTTGAAGGAGCACCAGGCGACGGGGGTGGTGGGGGTGGAGGTGGCAGCCCCGGTGACCAGGACCTTCCTCTTCCACCCTTCGGCCACTGCCCCACTGCCCCACTGCCCCAGGCTCCCCCTCCCAAGCTGGCCCCTCTTGGCGTCTTCTGCACCTGGCCCAGTCCGAGGCAGCCCCTGGCGCAGGAGGAGAGGGTCGGGGCTCCTTCCAGGAAGGTCTTCTGGAGGGGGGTGGCAGCAGCCCCCCTCCCATCGCCAGCTCCCCGGCAGGATTCTGGGCAGTGGAGCTGGAGGAGAAGACTCGAGACTCCAGGGGGCAGCAGTGGGGCAGGGGCGGGTGTGGGGTGCCTTCCTCCAGTGTGCGGACTCCCCTGCCCCACTGCTCAGGGTATTTCACCCCACATCAGGATGGGGTTACAAGGTCAAAACTGTAGTTTCCTTTATTGTAAGACACGGATCTGTCCACTTGTATTTGGTGCTGAGCGCCTGGCAGGATGCCTGGACCAGACCTGTCCATTGCAGGCCAGGTGGGAAGAGGCTGCAGATGCCCAGGCCAGGAAGGCTGCCTTGGACTGGATCATGTGATCACTCCCCCCCCCCACCGTTGAGCTGATGGAAGTGGTCTGTTCCGAAATTGGTCTGTTCCATCCTCCAAATGGAGCTTTCGCAACTCCAAAATTGCAAGGCCTCTTCCCAGATCCCGGAGTTCCTGCCTTGTGAGTGCCGCCCCTCCTCAGAGCTCCTGGCTTCTGGGAACCGCAGCTGAGCCAAGCAGCAAGCAGGCAAACCAGCTGCCCCAGTGCTGACTCCCGTCTTCCGAGCTGGATTGCGTGTTGAGGCTCCTTCTGTGTGACGCCACGTTGCAGCTGAGACTGGCAACAGTTTCCTTCCTGCCGGCATTTGTGAGGGATCTCCTTGTACTCCTTGTGCTTCCAACTGCAATAATACAGCGTACGATTGCAATTCATTCTGCATGGGAACTACACTCTGGGCTTCTCTCTCCTTTAATAGCAGAATTCAGGAAGGGCTGCAGCTTCCATCAGGCCAGCTGCACAGGGGAGGCTGACGCAGAATCAAAGGAGAAACGGAGCTGGACCCTTATGAGTGATGAATCGTTTCTCATGTCAGTGCTTGCAAAGCAGAGCAGCCCCTAGCCCAGAACGGCCGAGCAGGTCCCTTCCCAGGGCTTCGGGGCAGCTCATCTGAGGGCTCCACTGTGACACTGAAGACTGCAAAGAGGGGGGAGCAGTTTGGGCACAACTTCCATGTCTCCATCCACTACACCCCCCCAAATGTTGAGCCCAGATGTTTTCCAAGCAGAACCTCCTGCACAGCTTTCAATAAAAGCGACTGAGCAAACATCGCCAGATGCCTCCAGAAACATTGCTTCATCTTGTGCTCATGAGCAAGAAATCAGACTGGAATTTAACGGAAAATGGCCATCTCTCCACATAGTAGACAAGAAATATGATGCCATTGCACTATGCTTGTGCAACTTGATGATCAGGGAAACACAATTTCATACCCTCAAATGAGCTTGGGTTAGGGTTGGTAGGCTACTTGGAAAACACTTTTTTACCCAGCATGTTATTAATCTGTGGAACTCCTTGCCACAGTAGGTGGTGATGGGGTCCAGCCTAGGAGCCCTTAAAAGGGAATTGGACAGATTTCTGGAGGAAAAGTCCATCACGGGCTACAGGGCATGACGGGTGGTGCAACCTCCTTATAAGTAAGCTACTTCAGAATGCCAAATGCAGGGAGTGGCAACAAGGTGCAGGTATCTTGTTGTCTCGTGTGCTCCCTGAGGCATCTGGTGGGCCACTGTAAGATTCAGGAAACTGGACTAGATGGGTCTTTGGCCTGATCCAGCAGGGCTCATCTTAAGGCCCAGATGCGGTTACAAAATACCTCAGAATGCCAGGCGCAGGGGAGTGCCAGCGAGATACAAGTATCTCCCCTCTTTCTTCCCGCCCTGCACCCCAAAATCTTCCATTCTCCTCTTGTTCTCCTTGGGGATCCCCAGCCAATCTATCTGCATTCCTTCCCCACCCCTTTTTTCCTCTTTGCTCTGCATGTAACTGACAGCTGTAGATTCCAAAAGAATCACATGAAAAGCACATAAGCTTATCTGGTTTTGGTACTGTAAGTACTTTTTAGTCTAGGTTCTTGCACTTCTCCTTTGCTCAGTGGTATCACTAGGATTTGCATCACCCGGTACAGAAGGTCAGCATATCGCCCCCATGTTGGACACCCCTTCCGTACAGAATAAATTATGATACATGCAACCTGAATGCAGTGGCATCACTAAGATTTCTTTATTTGTGTAAAGGTTGCCTAACACAGCAGGGACGTGGTGGTGCAGTGGGTTAATCCGCTGCTGCTGTGCTTTCTGACCGGAAGGTTGGGAGTTCAAGACTGCGCGATGGAGTGAGCTCCCGTTGTCCGAGCTCCTGCCAACCTAGCCGTTCGAAAGCACCTAAATGCAAGTAGATAAACAGGGACCACTTCAGTGGGAAGGTAACGGCATTCCGTGCACTACAGAGTAGAGTCATGCTGGCCACATGACCACGGAAGCTTTTCCTCGGACAAAACGCCGGCTCTACAGGCTTTGAAACGGAGATGAGCACCGCCCCCTACAGTCGGTCACGACTAGACCATTCGGTCGGTCATGGGGAAAACTTTACTTTTTAACACGTCAGTAACCCACAAAGAAGCCACTTGCCAACACAGCTAAATGAGCCTTCTCGTATTCGCTGATACTGGGAAATGAGAGAGGAGTCATACTGACAGCTTACTGGTTCCTTGCTGTGTCATAGCACCATCTCATTGTCTCTCTGAACAATCCATTTCATTGGCCAGTTTTGAGTTAAGAAAATCCACTTTTTGTTACAGAAAGCAGAGGTTTCCTTTTTCTGGGGTTATTTTCTAAAACTTTTGATAGAATGCAGATATTTCAATGTGTTTTCTTCACTGCACTGTGTGATCTAAATTCAGCATTGTATGATATATGATAACATGATCATATCATTTGAATGTGCCAAAATTTTACAATTTGGGGCAGTAGAGGTGTCACCCCCCTTGTGCATCACCCGGTATAGCAGACACCCCCCCTGCACTCCCTAGCAATGCCACTGCTTCTGCTCTCCTTTTGCCACCAAATGATGCAGACGTGCCTTTGTCCAATGAACCGGGTCCCCGAACACCCTTCCCTCACCCCCAAGCGTGCCTATTATTGGTCTTGTGAAAAGCCCTCCTGGCAACAGACTTGCTCTCATCCTCCGAGACCTCCTGGGTTCCACGTCACAGCCTTGGAGGAGGCAAACTGGCTTTCGCCATCCTGACGCCTTTCTTCCCCAGACGGATCGTGTGCTGCTGCGGCTCCTTCTGTGCTGCTCCACGTTGCGGCTGAGGCTGGCGAGGCGACAGTTTCCTTATTGCAGGACTCGTGACGGGTCTCCTTGTGCTGCCAACCGTTCCCTAAGTATTTCGCGTCTTGCTGTCTCAGTTTGCTTCTCTGCTCGCTCAGCACAAGGCCTTCTGCCTGGGGCCGTTGTAGCCCCCTGGGCCCTCTTGGGTTCCTCCAAGAGAGGGTGTCAACAGACGCTCCTGTGCGCTCAGCCACTGGCTGCTGTTGGCAATGCAAAACCACGGGAAAGGACTTTGAGCCAAGTGGATGTTTTCCAAAACCACCCTCTCGACATGGTGTTCTCAGCATGCATCGTTGTGCTGCGTGATTTGTGGGAGACAGTTCCCGAATCCACATGGGATTAAGAACATAAGAACGGATCGTGCCCCACTGGAATGGAACGGAAAGAGCCCCACTGGATCAGGGCAAAGGCTCATCTAGTCCTGCTTCCTGCATCTCGCGGTGGCCCACCAGTGGACCTCCTCCTCCTCGCTCTCAGGATTGGGAATGGAAACAGGGAGATGGAGAGACTCTCCTGCTCAGGGGTCTCCAAACTACAGCCAGGAGGCCACTCTTGACCCACCACAAGATTTTATCTGGCCCATAGCAACTTAAAGTAGTTGAGGTTTTTACTGATTATATTTCATTCCTCAATTCAAGCCTGGCATTGTCACATTTCTCTTATGCTGACTACAAAAAAGATCCAAGTAAAATTTTTAAACCGTTTAAATTTCATTCGTTCATTTGTAACACTGATTTTTTCGGCCCACAAAAATCTAAAACATACAATGTGGCCCTTGTAGTGAAGAGTTGGGAGGCCCCTGCTCTAGCGCACCACTCTTGTCTCCTCCACCATCTTCTCCACCCTGGTCCTCCGTTTTCAATAGGGGGCAGGAGCAGAGGAGGGCACATTGCCTGGTAATGGGGGGCATTTGACCACCGCCTCAGGGGCCAGGAGATCGGGGGCTGCCCCTGAAAACGTAAGAAGAGCCCCACTGGATCAGGACAAAGGTCCATCTGGTCCAGCTTCCTGCATCTCGCAGCAGCCCACCAGATGCCTCAGGGAACACACAAGGCAACAAGGTATGTGCATCTCGTTGCCACTCCCCTGCACCTGGCACTCCGAGGTAGCCTGACTCTAAAGTAAGGAGGTTGCACTAACCATCATGGCCTGTAGCCTGTGATGGGCTTTTCCTCCAGAAAGCTGTCCAGCCCCCTTTTAAAAGCATATAGGCAGATGCCATCACCACCTCCTGTGGCAAGGAATTGGACAGATTAATTTGAAAAGGTAAAAAAGTATTTCCTTTTATCTGTTTTAACTCTCCCAGCCCTCCATTTTAGTGAATGTCCCCTGGTTCTGGTTCTGTGAGAGAGGGAAAAAAAACCTCCCTCTATCCACTTTATCCATCCCTTGCATAATGTTGTATGTCTCAATCAAGTTCCCCTCTCAGGCACCTTTTTTCTAGGCTGAAGAGCCCCAAACGCTGTAGCCTTTCCTCATATGGGAGGTGCCCCAGCCCTGTAATCATTTTGGTTGCTCTCTTCTGCACCTTCTCTTCTTCCCCCATATCTTTTTTAACGTGCAGTGACCAGAACTGTACACAGTACTCCAGATGTGGCCTTACCATCGATTTGTACATTGGCATAATAATATTGGCCATTTTATTCTCAATCTCTTTTTTAAATTATCCCAAGCACGGAATTGGCCTTCTGTACCGCTGCCGCACATGGGGTCAACACTTTCATTGAGTTGTCTACTAGCACCCCATGATCTCGCTCCTGATCTGTCACCGAAAGTTCAGAACCCATTTAATTAGCTTATAGTTGGTTTTGATTTTTTGCCCCATATGTGTTGTCTATTTTGAGTGTTTATAGCAGAGTTGGGGGCTTGTGGACC
>JAJKFI010000077.1:6364938-6379964 GCA_029204185.1 Lerista edwardsae
TCCGGGCCCAGCGGGCTGCAACGGTGGAACTTGAGGTGGTATCAGAGGGATGAAAGGACCTTGTCCTGGAACGAGCGGCGGTGGCGGGACAGGTGCTTGGCCGTCGGGAGCCTCCGGTGGGGGAAAGAGAGGTCCGAGATCATCCGATTCGCTCTCCTCACTTTCCCCGGATTGCTCGGGTTCTCCTGGGTCGCCAACGTCCTCTTCCCCCGCTCCGTCACCGAGGACTTCTACCTTGACTTCCTCTGTCTCCTCCTTGACTCCACCAGTTGCTCCTTCCTCATCAGACATCTGTCAGGATGTCCGCGGGTATAGGGGTGCAGCCACATTCACAATTCAGTCTCTGCTCCATGGATCGGGCCCGTGGCAAACCCCTGCAGGGTTACGGCTGAATCTTCCATAACCTGTTGTCTATTTTGAGTGTTTATAGCAGAGTTGGGGGCTTGTGGACCCATTCAGCGCTTGCCTAGCGCGATCGGAGCGGAGGAACGAAGCGATCGCTACATTTCAATATCAAAGTCTTTTATTGGTTTCAGTAGCGACAGTTAGAAGGTGAGAAGTTCTATTTGCCGGTCAGCGATAGCCGGCGAAGGCTTGCCGCGTACGAGCGGCGTTTCAGCGCATGTTATTATAGTATAGGCGCGCACACAGTAAAGTACAGATATATGGGAACAAAGGGGTGTAGCCAGAGCTTATCTGGTAGGTGGATACCTGAAGACCCTTGTGCCCCATGTCGACCAATGGGGTGACCCTTTGAACACCATGGTCTCATGAGAAAGTGGGTGTTTGCTAGCCAGCGCTTCTCGTGAGAGATATTGCCTGTTTATGTTACGCTATCTAAAGGGAGTTCAGCTACTGTGTAGCAGGTTGCACTAACAAGCTGGAAAGCTGACCACCTCAAGGACACGCAGGTGCTCTATCTGATCTGGAGACGGAGAGACGGAATGCCAGTTTCCACCAGTTCTGGAGTGTGTGGTGTGAAACTGCAACAATGTGCCTCACTTTAAACTTGTCTACACTGAAGCGCACCTGCCGTTTTGCTGCCCATCCCCCCAGTTTGGAGAGATCCCTCTGGAGCTCTTCACAATCCCTTCTGGTGTTCACCACCCGGAGTTGTAGCAGTTGCAGTGCTTCTTGCCATGGCAAGAGAAGGCTGTGGGTTGGCCAGGGATGGTGATCTCCTTCCATGGGGCAGGCAGCCGTGGGCTGTGGGAGCAGCAGGCAGCGGTGCAGCCCCAAGAGCAGGCCTGGCGTCAAGGTGTGGGAACCTGATGTCCCCAGGGGAGCTGCCTGGGGGAATTTATCCCACGTTCCCCTGGGGTGGGATGCAGGTGATCAGTCCACTTGCCCCCCTTTCATGGGAAAAGCAGTTAAGGCACAATGGAATGACTCTCTGGGTAAGGAATTGGTTAACAGAGCGAGACAACCCAGATTCAGAAAGGGTCGGGGTGGGGCTTCCACTCAAACGGGAGATTGGCTGGCGTGGGGAGGGGGTGGGGCTGTTAGGCCACATCCAGTGATGTCATGCAGGGGGAACGCGGGGGAACCCAGTTCCACTAGTTAAAATTAGGGCTGACTCCGCCCACTTCACTCTCCCCCTCCCCCCTCCCAATTCCTCTGCAAAGAGCTTTTCTTCTTGGTTGGCCGGCACTCAGAGGGTTAAAGGCAGTGATGTCATTCGGGGGGAACGGACCAGAATGGATCCTAACGGGCTCCGTGGCTGGTTCCAGGTTTCCGACAAGTGCCAATCAAAAGTGAGTTCCTGTTCCTAAATCATTTGAATGACACCACTGGCCACATCGAATCCTCCACCCCAGTCCAGGCTTCCTGATTGCAGCGTCCTTGGCAGGTGCAGATCGAATGTGCCCTTGCCCTGGGGAGGCTCCTGAGTGCTCCAAAGCTGCACCGGGCAGAGTGCCGGCCCACCAGCGCAGTTTAGGATTGCACCGTTAATTCTGTTGCATGAAGGTTGAGCAGCTCAGTCTTGCTGTAGGAGCAGCAGGAGCAAGGTGGCCCCTGCTGCATCCGATGGGCATCCTATGGGCATCCTATGGGCACCAAGTACCCACTGGGAGCACCTTCGTCCCTCCTTCCAGGCAAGGGTGCTGGGCTGCCAATGGGCCTCCTCAAGTCTGCACGGCTGTTTTGCTGGTGCAGATTTAAGGGTCTCTATGTTGTTGGGATTGGACGGATTTCTGGAGGAAAGACCCATCGTGGGCTGTAGGCCATGATGGATTGTGCAACCTCCTTACCCGGAACAGACATTAGGCTGACCGGCCTGTAGTTTCCAGGGACCCCCCTTCTCCCTTTTTTAAAGATTGGCGTGACATTGGCTATCCTCCAATCCTCTGGTACCGTGGCCATCTGAAGGGACAAGTTGCATACTCTAGTTAAGAGGTCAGCAACTTCGTTCTTTAGTTCCTTAATTACTCTTGGGTGTATACCATCTGGGCCTGGTGACTTATTTATATGGAGTTTATCAATTTGATCTAAAACATCTTCTTTATTAACCATTATCTGCTTTAATTCCTTAGTTAGGAAGGGCTGTTCGGGCTGTGGTATTGGTTAACAGAGCGAGACAACCCAGATTCAGAAAGGGTCGGGGTGGGGCTTCCACTCAAACGGGAGATTGGCTGGCGTGGGGAGGGGGTGGGGCCGTTAGGCCACATCCAGTGATGTCATGCAGGGGGAACGCGGGGGAACCCAGTTCCACTAGTTAAAATTAGGAGGTTAGGAGGTTAAAATTAGGAGGTTTAAATTAGGAGGTTAAAATTAGGGCCCTTTGCATGTGGGTCTCAGAGAGAATCCGGAGCACTTGAGCGTCCATTCCCCTTGCAATCAGGATAGGAGTTGAAGGTGTGCTCGGAAGGGGAGGAGGATGTAGAATTAAGCCCCCACCCCCTGCAAGAACCCTGAGAGGGACAGGAAGAGGCTCTCAGGTGACTGGACATCACACTCCGCCCTCCAGAGCCCTGCAGGTGATGCTGCGACTTCCAGCAGGGGAGGGGCTGATGCTCAGCGGAGGAGCTCGTGCCTGGCCCACAGGAGGTTCCTGGCAGCATCTCCAGTTTGAGCGGGGAAATCCTGAGCCCGTGTGGAGCTGCTGCCAGTCAGAGTCATCAAGATAGAGGCTGACGGATCAGTGGGCTGACTCACTGCAAGGCCGGCACCTGCGTTCCACACCTCATTGTCTTCTGGGTCAGCTGCTTGGTCCCTGGAGCACAACAGTCTGTCTGCCACGTAGACACGTGTCTAAACACGTAGAGGAACAAGTGTTGCTGAAGGAAAGTCAGCATGGCTTCTGTAAGGGTAAGTCTTGCCTCATGAACCTTTTGGAATTCTTTGAAAAGGTCAGCAGGCACGTGGATGTGGGTGAACCTGTGGATAACATCTACCTGGATTTTCAGAAGGCGTTTGACACGGTCCCCCACCAAAGGCTGCTGAGGAAACTTCACAGTCAAGGAATAAGAGGGCAGGTCCTCTTCTGGATTCAGGATTGGTTGTGGGCTAGGAAATAGAGAGTGGGGGTGAATGGACAATTTTCACAATGGAGAGAGGTGAAAAGTGGAGTGCCCCAGGGATCTGTCTTGGGTCCCCGTGCTTTTCAATGTATTCATAAATGACCTGGAGACAGGGAAAAGCAGTGAGGTGGCCAAGGTTGCAGATGACACAAAACCTTTCCGGGTGGTGAAGACCAGAAGGGATTGTGAAGAGCTCCAGAAGGATCTCTCCATGTTGGGGGAATGGGCGGCAAAATGGCAGCTGCGTTTCAACGTAGACAAGTGTAAAGTGATGCACATTG
The DNA here is from genome assembly GCA_029204185.1 of Lerista edwardsae. Classification (NCBI taxonomy): domain Eukaryota; kingdom Metazoa; phylum Chordata; class Lepidosauria; order Squamata; family Scincidae; genus Lerista; species Lerista edwardsae. The sequence goes on from JAJKFI010000077.1 coordinate 6,368,741, forward strand.
GGGCAAAAAACCAAAACTTCACCTGTAGGCTAATGGGTTCTGAGGTGTCTGTGCCAGCTCAAGAGAGAGATCTTGGGGTGCTGGTGGACAATTCAATGAAGGTATCGACCTAGTGAGCGGCAGAAATTAAGAAGTCCAATTCCATGCTTGGGGTAATTAAAAAAGGGGTTGAGAATAAAACAGCCAATATTATCATGCCATTGTACAAATCAATGGTAAGGCCACACCTGGAATATTGTGTACAGTTCTGGTCGCTGCACCTCAAAAAGGACATAGTGGAGCTGGAAAAGGTGCAGAAGAGAGCGACAAAAATGATTACGGGGCTGGGGCACCTCCCTTATGAAGAAAGACTGCAGCGTTTGGGGCTCTTCATCCTACAAAAAAGGCGCCTGAGGGAGGACATGATTGAGACATACAAAATTATGCACGGGAGGGATAGAGTCGATAGAGGGATGTTCTTTTCCCTCTCTCAAAACACCAGGACCAGGGGGCATCCGCTAAAACTGAGGGTTGGGAGAGTTAAAACAGATAAAAGGAAGTACTTTTTTACCCAGCGGGTGCTTAGTCTGTGGAACGCTTTGCCACAGGATGTGGTGATGGCATCTCGTCTAGATGCCTTTAAATGGGGACTGGAAGGATTTCTGGAAGAAAAGTCCATCCTGGGCTATAGGCCATGATGGATTGTGCAACCTCCCTACATTAGTACAAGGCTACTTCAGAGTACCGGGTGCAAGGGAATGGCAACAGGATGCAAGTGTGTCTCGTGCCTCCCTGGGGCACCTGGTGGGCCGCTGTGAGATACAGGAAGCTGGACTAGATGGGCCTTTGGCCTGACCCAGCAGGTCTCTTCTTATGTTCTTATGCAAGATGCGTTGAAGAAGCTCCAAGCAGGCCAGTGAGGGACTCCCCCCCTCCCTCTGTTTCCAAGTGTGGAAGAGCACAGCCCTTGACAAATAGCGGCAACTCATTATCATCGCTTACTGAGAGTCACAGCAGGGCCTCTGGGCTTCCGCAGGCCTCTGGGACAAGGCGCTCTGCCTCCAGGCTCGCAATCCAACGCTGTTCCTGCACACCCAACCTTCAGTTCTTCATCCGTCACCTTTGATTTCAGGCTGTCCTGGAAGAGTCTGGGAAGTGGGATGTTTCTCTGCCAGCTCACCCAGCCCTTGCAAGACCCCTTATCCCCACCAGAGGGCACTTTGTTCTCTCAAGTTGTGAAGACTGTGATCCTCATGCATGTGGCCATCAGTCTGAGTCCTGCAGTTCCACTCAGCATCTAGGTTGTCCGCTGCAACTGGCCCCGCTGTGGGGGGGACTTGCTGGAGCTCCTGCCACCATCCGGAAGAGCTGTGCATGGGGTGAGCTGTGCAAGGAGCATTTTTCATGGGGAGCAGGAAAAAAAGCTTCTCCTCGGAGGACGGAGGGCATTGTGGCAGGCTCAGTGAAGTCAGGTGCCAGAACTACGGATTTAGAATTGGGCCACCGCTCTGTGAGAACAGCTTTATCCCTGGTCAGAACCCGGCCGTTCCTCTCAACACGGTGTAGCTTCCTGTCCTAAGCAGAAACAGGACACGTTCTCATCCAAGCTTTGGGTCAGGCTCCCTCCAGCTCTACTCAGGAATCTTGGTCAACGTGGCCACTCCCTCGAGGTTGTTCAAGGATCAGGGTCACTTCCTTTGAGTAGTCCAGCATCTTCAAATCAACCCCTGAATCCTCATGAGAATGAGGGCATCTGGGATGCAGCCTGTCCTGGGGGTAGGAGAGGGTTGGGGGTAGGAGGTTCCAGGCATTCCCGTGGCAGTGAAAGTCGTGGGTTGCGCACAGTGATGTCATGTAGGGGGAACGCGGGGGAACTCAGTTCCACTAGTTAAAATTAGGGCTGACTCCGCCCACTTCACTCTCCCTCCTCCCCCTCCCAATTCCTCTGCAAAGAGCTTTTCTTCTTGGTTGGCCGGCACTCAGAGGGTTAAAGGGAGCAACTCTGGATTCCTGGGGGGGGGCGAAGGCAGTTAGGTCATTCAGGGGGAATGGACCAGAACTAAACGGGCGTTCCGGATCCTAATGGGCTCCGTGGCTGGTTCCGGGTTCCCGACAAGTGCCAATCAAAAGTGAGTTCCTGTTCCTAAATCATTTGAATGACACCACTGGTTGCGCATGACCCAGGCCCTCCCTTCTGTCTGATATGAGCCATTTGCAGAGGCCCAGGACATTCTCAGGCATGAACTGGCGGCACTCTGGGATGCCCAGGAAACAGTACGATGGCCACAGCAAAGGTACCGCCCGCCTGTCCCCATTCCTAAGTGCTCCGAGCCCCAAGTCCCTCTATGCTGCAGCAGAGTCCATGCAGCCAACCTTCTTTGGGACTGGCTTCCTCATTGCAAGCAGATGATGAGTTTTCCTGGGCTGTTTCTAGGCTCAGCTCTTGCCTGGTCCTACAGAGAGCCCTTCCCAGCCCCAGCCTGAGCCATCAGTGCCCTTCTCCTTCCCTCCCTGCTGTCTCCCTAAGCTTCTCCCCTCCTCCTCCTTCCCTCCCTGCACCCCCACGCCTGCAGTTCTCCTCCTGTTCTTCTCTGGGAATCCCAGTTAGTCTACCTGCATCCCTTCTCCGCTCCCCCCGCCCCCCCCACACAAACATTTTCCACCTCGGGGCCAAGTCTCGGTTTGCACTGAGTCTTTCTCTGCAGGACAGGAGGGAGGGGCCTGGCGAAGAGGTTGCCATGACGGTGTGCCATGCAAATAGGATAGCAGTGACAAGAGGTGGGGACAAGGGGAGAGTCCTCTGCATTGGGTCCAGGCTCAGCATTCAGTCACCAGCAAGGGAATCTTCATTCCTAATGCGACATGGAACCTTCATGTTAAGGATCGTCCCACCTCAATGATTTATTTATTTATTTATTTGAGTGGGAGGGGTAGAAGAAGACACTTCCCTCAATGCCCTGAGCCACCAAGAGGAGTGGGGCTGGGGGTTGTGGCAGACGGATCGTTGTGCTCCGGGGACCAAACAGCTGAGCCAGAGGATAGCGGAGTGCGGAACGCAGGTGCCTGCCTTGCGCTGAGTCAGCCCACTGGTCCGTCGACCTCCGTCCTGATGGCTCTGACCGGCAGCAGCTCCACACGGCCTCAGGATTTCCCCGCTCAAGCTGGAGATGCTGCCAGGCACCTCCTGTGGGTCAGGCACGAGCTCCTCCGCTGAGCATCAGCCCCTCCCCTGCTGGAAGTCGCAGCATCACCTGCAGGGCTCTGGAGGGCGGAGTGTGATGTCGGGTCACCTGAGAGCCTCTACCTGTCCCTCTCGGGGGTTCTTGCAGGGGGTGGGGGCTTAATTCTTCATCCTCCTCCCCTTCCGAGCACACCTTCAACTCCTGATTGCAAGGGGAACGGATGCATCGTGCTCAAGTGCTCCGGACCCTCCCCCACACCCACATGCAAAGGGCACAGCACTTAGGGGTCTCTGTTCCCCCAGTTTAGCAGAGCCTCTAGGCCTCAGATGCACATTACCTACTATGATGAGTAAGTCCAGCTTTTAGTTTTTTGGAACACGTGACCAGGTGTCTTCTCCGTGTCTGCTTTCTTTTTAGAAATTTTTTTTTATAAACTTTGGGTGAGGATCTTTGACTGGCGGTTACTCTGCTGCAGCCCCCCTTCCCCTCCATCCCCCAGCCTGAGGATTTGCCTTCTCCTCTTCTGGCTCTCGCGACTTGCTCCTCCAGAAGTTCCCTCCTGGTCTGTCAGAGGGCACAATCCTGACCCACCCTCCAGCACTGACCTGGCTGTGCCGAAGGGGCCTGTGCCGCATCCTGCAGTGGAGTCCTAGTCACGGAGGCCTCCTCAAGGGGAGGGAGTGCTTGCCCCCTTACCTCAGAGCCGCACTGCCCTTACTCCGGTGCTGGAAAGTGGGTTAGGATTGCGCCCACAGGCAGGGGGAGCCCCAGGGCCTTGGGGGGAGCGGTGTGGGGAACTCCTGGTGGAGAGCCTGCCCGTGGGGTGGGAGGGAGGGGGAAGAAATGCCAGGATTTTGGGGGCCCACCTGGGTGTAAACTGCCAGGAACCCATCAGGAAGCAAAAGAGTTTGGGAGGCAGGGAGCTGCAATGAGAAGCGGGTTTTATTGAGAAGAGGGGCGCACACTTCTCTTCTTCTTGAAGATGAGGGTAACGAAGATGGTTCTGCTCAAAGCACCGCTCAGGGCCTCAGGCAGCTCTTCATCATCAAGCGCAGCACCGCGTCCCTCGCCTACAACGGTGGCTAGGTAATGGATGGCACGGCTGGTTATGTGGCCGGCAGTATCCCATATCGCCAAAGCAATGCTTGACTGCCAGGACGAGATCGTCATCGCCTTCCTGGCCAACACCTGCACATGAAAAGAAGGCAGCGCCGATCAATGACACTCTTGGCCAAGGTGCTCAGAGCAACGTCTGCCCCCGTGGCAGAACGCCTGTGCCTGTCACATGCCGAGTCAAGCCCACACGGGTCTTAGGAACAGTCCTAGACCGCTTTTCAAAACAGAACCATTCACAGAGCAGCTCTAGAGCTCTGCCCAGAGTGCCAGGGAAAGGTTTTCCCCAGAATCTGCTCCCAGAGCCTTTCTCTGTCACTGATCAGAGAAAGGAACCCTCTGGAAAGGATCAGGGACTGATCCTGCTCCATTTCACGTACCACTCATCAGCTGCAGCCCCTCCCCAGACCTTTCCTCTGCCCTTGCAGGTCAGACATGGCAGATGCCTCAGGGAGCACAAGAGACAACAAGATGCCGGCATCCTGTGGCCACTCCCTTGTGTCTGGCATTCTGAGGTAAATTTCTGAGGGAAATATGTGGTATATACAATTGGCTATCCTGTCTGTGGGGACAGTTGTCTCAGGGAGCACACAAGACAACAAGAACACAAGACAACAAGATATCTGCATCCCATTGCCACTCCTTGGTATCTGGCATTCCGAGGTAAAAATTTCCTCAGCCTCCAGTCTGAGTAAATACAGGTACAGCCTTGCAAATACAGGTACAGCCTTCTAATCTTTTAATCTTTGAATGGGTTGTATTTGTGTGTGCAATATTTATTTTATGCCAATAAGGGTTTCCTTACCTTACCGTCCGCTGATTTGACTCAGCCCGGAGGGAAAAGTACCCTTTGTTTAACTTAGAGCATAATCCTAAATTGGAGTTAGGAAGGCACAGTTAAGCCAGCAAAGTTTGACCAGCACAAGGGACACCATAAAGGGACACAATGTGCACCATCTTCTCTTACTTCCAAGAGTGGTCCAAATATGCTTTAGGATGGCCCTAGTGCCGGCCAAACTTTGCTGGCTTAACTGTGCCAGCCTAACACAAAGTTAGGATTGCGCTCTTAAGAATTCCTTTAATTAGTAGTCAGCATATTTAAAAACCTTCTCTTACCATGGCAATGTGGCTGTAGGCATTCTAAAGGGGTTTAGAGCAGGTTACTATCAATTAGCTCTGAGATAAGATCTCCTCCTTGCCCTGGAACCTGATAAAGTGTAATTTACCAGTTTTATTTTGCATTTTTTTCTCCTTGCTCCAGGGTGAACAGGTTTTATCTCCAAATTGGTATTATGTACTCTGTTCTAAACCCATGGAGAATGCCTGCAGCCCTGTTGCCATGGTAAGAGAAGCTTTTCTAAAAATGCTGACTGCTCATTAAAGGAACATGTTTGTTTTTAAATGGATTTTAACACGGTTTTTGGCATCCTGGAGGGTTCGTGGAACAGAACTCTCACGGATAAAAAGGCTCTGCCTGTCTACAGAAACAAAGTCAAATTCGTTTTCCACTTAGAATAGGGACAATAAGAAGTAACATTTTCCACAACTTGTCTTTGTTCTCCAACCTTTTATCTACTACCAGCCTTTTAATTGAGTGGGTGAGAGTTTGAATGTGTGGGCTCCTGTCCTGAGTGAGAGTCAGGCCAGGAGCGGTGAGCGTACTTCCTGCCTCGGTGAGAGGGGGGCAGGGAGGGACAGTTTTTAGAGGGCCTCTGTGAGAGGGAGGCAGAGATCTGCAGCAACCCAAACCTCTGTGTGAGGGGGGTTGGGGTTGCTGCAGTGGAGGTAGTTGTGCGTGTGTGTGAGTGTCTGTGTTTTTAGTTTGTGTATGCTGTTGTAGGCTGAAGGTAGTCCCTGCCGGAAATATGTGCTTGACACCACGAGGGAGCTCAGGGGAGGGGAGGGGGGCCACCATCAGCAGAGATACGGGTCACGGAAGGTATGGCGGTGGGGGTTGGGCCGGACATTACAGGAGAAGGAGGGTCAGTCGTAGACAGACTGTCCCTCTTTCTGGCCCTTCTCTCACCCCTCTGACCCTGGGTACTCCTGGCAACAGCCCCCTAGGTCTGAAGCTGCTGCTTCTGAATGCCAGGTCGGTTAATAATAAGACCTGTCTGATCCAGGATCTAATCCTGGAGGAGAAGGCCGACCTGGTATGTATCACGGAGACCTGGCTGGATGAGCTGGGAGGGGTCAGTCTTTCCCAGATTTGTCCACCAGGTTTCCAGGTACTGCAGCAGCCACGACTTCAGGGGCGGGGAGGCGGGGTTGCAATGGTCTATCGAGATTCCATCCGTCTCACCAGATATTCTGTCCAGCAGTCCACCGGGTTTGAGTGCCTTCGCGTTGTGTTGGAGGGGCGAGACAGAATAGGGATTCTGTTGGTGTACCGCCCGCCTTGCTGCCCAGCAGTTTCCCTGCCTGAGCTGACGGAGTTGGTCTCGAGCGTGGTGTTGGAGTCCCCCCGCCTTTTGGTGTTGGGGGACTTCAATGTCCATGCCGAGGCCCCGGGAACAGCTGCGGCTCAGGACTTCATGGCCTCCATGGCAACCATGGGTCTGTCTCAAAGAATATCTACCCCAACACATGATGCGGGACACACGCTGGACCTGGTGTTTACTGCTGGGCAGGTTGATGGCGATCTGGAGGTGGAGGAGATTAAGATCACTCCTTTGTCATGGACAGATCACTGTCTGGTGGGATTTAGGCTTGTTGCAGCCTCCTACCTCTGCAATGGCGGGGGATCGCATTCTATGACCCGCCCTCGGAGGCTGATGGATCCGAATGGATTCCTGAGGGCTCTGGGGGATTTTCCTGTTGCTAGAGTTGGAGATCCACCCGGCGCCCTGGTCGACCTCTGGAATACGGAGATGGCCAGGGCCCTGGATGAGATCGCTCCCGAGCGTCCCCTGCCCAGTCGCAGAATCAGAGCGGCTCCTTGGTTTTCTGAGGAGCTGCGGATGATGAAGCGGCAGGGCAGGCGTCTAGAGCGTCAGTGGCGAAAGACTCGTGCTGAATCTGACCGTACCCGGGCTAGAGCCCAGTTAAGATCATATTCTAGGGCGGTGGTGGCAGCTAAGAGAGCTCACTTCTCTGCCACCATTGCTTCTGCGGAGAACCGTCCAGCTGAGCTTTTTCGTGTGGTCCGTAGCCTTCTACATCTGCCCCCTCCTATTGGAGGGGAGGATCACACGGAGGCTCGCTGTGACGAATTTGCAAACCATTTTGCAGCGAAGGTCGATCAGATTTGGCACGACTTGGACGCCGCTGTGGGCATTTCTAGTGATGTCCCTGGGGAACCTGTCTATCCTACAATTTGGGATTCTTTTCAGCTTGTAGAACCTGAGGATGTGGACAGGATTCTCTGCAGTGTGAGACCTGCTGCTTGCCCGCTCGACCCTTGCCCAGCATGGCTAATTAGAGCTGCCCGGGGAGGGCTGGCCGAGTGGACGGGGAGGGTGGTGAATTCATCTTTGAGGGAGGGGGTGCTGCCGCCTGCTTTGAAGCGGGCGATAGTTCGCCCCCTCCTGAAAAAACCCTCCCTGGATCCCACTAATCTAAATAACTTTCGGCCAGTCTCAAATATCCCATTTCTGGGCAAGGTGATTGAGCGGGTGGTGGCGTCCCAGCTGCAGAGGGTTCTGGAGGAAACGGACTATCTGGACCGCTGGGAGAGGTCATCCGGGGGTTTGGGGTGGGGTGCCATCAATATGCTGATGACACCCAACTTTATCTCTCCTTTCCCCCTGATTCTGAGGAGGCGGTTGAGGTCCTGAATCGTTGTCTGGAGGCAGTTGGGGGCTGGATGAGGGCGAACAAGCTGAAATTAAATCCGGATAAGACAGAGGTGCTCTTGGTCCGGAAATCCACAGCTCGGGTATTGGACTATCGCCCTGCTCTGAATGGGGTTGCACTCCCTCTGAAGGAGCAGGTCCGCAGCTTGGGGGTTCTCCTGGATTCACAGCTGCACCTGGAGTCTCAGGTGTCGGCGGTGGCCAGGGGAGCCTTTGCTCAGCTTCGGCTGATCCGCCAGCTGCGACCGTACCTGAGCGGTGCGGACCTGGCCACAGTGACCCATGCCCTAGTGACATCTAGATTAGACTATTGCAATGCGCTCTACGTGGGGCTGCCTTTGAAGACGGTTCGGAAATTACAACTAGTACAGAACGCGGCGGCTCGGGTGGTTGCTGGGGCACGTCGGTTTGACTCTGTCGAGCCACTGCTTCGGCGACTACACTGGCTGCCGGTTCTGTTCCGGGCCAAATTCAAAGTGCTGGTGTTGACCTTTAAAGCCCTTTATGGCTCGGGCCCAGGGTATTTGAGGGACCGCCTCCTCCCATATAATCCGACCCGTACTCTGAGGTCATCTGGGGGGGCTCTCTTGACGGTGCCGCCACCAGGAGAGGTGAGAGGGGTGGCGGCCAGTAGGAGAGCCTTCTCGGCGGTGGCACCCCAACTTTGGAATACCCTCCCCTTGGAGTTAAGAACTGCTCCCTCCTTGGCGGTATTTCGGCGGGGGCTGAAGACCTTTTTATTTCAGCAGGCTTTTAGTTGCTGACAGGCTGGCTGGCTGGCTTTTTTGCATTCTTTTTATATATTTTATGATCCTAGGGATTAATTTGTTGTATGTTGTATTTTTAATATTGTTTTTATTGTCTTTTAATACTGTTTTTAATTGTTTTTTACTGTGTTTTTAACCTTGTAAATGCCGCCTTGAGGGCCTTGTGGCGGAAAGGCGGGATACAAATCAAATAAATAAAATAAAATAAATAAATAAATAAAGCTGCCTGCAACCCGGACTAGCTGACCCTTAGAACTGGAAAGCTGCAGGGTGTTTTTCAGGTCTAGACCTTTGGTAGGCATCTTGGGCTGTGGGAAGCAACAGGGCTGAGCCCAGGCAGGCAGAAGGAGCATCGGACTCTGATCCAGCTCAAGCACAGCCTTTGCTACGTCAAAGCCCAAAACTCACCTCCTTCCACTTGGTCTTGCAGATTTGCCTTGGCCTGGACCAAGAATGCCAGAGCCAGGAAGAGGAAAAGCGTCTTCATGGTGGGAATCGGATGGAGATCTCAGACTCACTCGCGAGAGACAAGAAGAAGCCTGGAGAGTGGATGAAGGTGTAGGTGAAGGGAGCCCTGTATATATACAGATTTATGTGGCCAACCGTTATGGGGTCATGGCAGGTTACACCACTAGGGAAAAGGGAAGTCAGCTGCTTTACCGCCTCAGGTTTTGCAACCCTACTCAGGGTCTTCGAAATTCTTCCAAAAGAGCCTTCCCTAGTGCCAAGGGATCCACAGTGGGGTCCTCAGTCTCGTACTGTATCTACATATTGGGGTCTTGGCATGATAAAGGTTGAAGACCACTGAAGCAAAGAGATCTTATTGACTGGTAGATTGAGCTGGTATCCCTTCCCCTATTTTCTCCTTGCAAGGTTCAAGGTTATATGCAGGAATAACCTGCAGGAAGGTCACAAAAACCAGAATGGAGACAGTGCAGCCACTACAACAGACCAACAGAACCTTCAGGAAACAACACAGAAACAAGCAACGAAAAGGCTCGGCAACAGAAAGAAGAACACTAACAGAGAAGGAGCTCACCTTCATTCAAATGCCAGGGGCAGGATACATGGGGTAACTCAGGCAAAAGCCACACAAACAAGAGGAAGGTGGGGTGCCCTACAGATGCCCCCTTGCAGGGGTCCCATCAATTGGTGACCTCCACAGAGAAGGCCCTCCCCCCCTGTCACCACCACCTACCCACTTCAGAGCTATGACTACTGAGGTTTGGTTTTTTTTGGTGATAATGAAATTAAGGGCGCAATCCTAAGCAGCGCTGGACTGGCGAGGCCGACGGGCCAGCACCATATCCAGTGCTGCTTAGGAGTGGCTGGAGCCTCCCCGTGGCAAGGGAACATGCGCTCCCTTACCGTAGGGGAGGCTCCAGCTGCCCCTCTGTGCTCCTCGGATCTGTGCCTGCTAAATAGTTATTGCGTCACTGGGCCAACGAATGCGAATAAAAGATGGCTGCCTGCTAACAACCTTGCTGCTGCTGTGCTCCGAGACCTCTTACCTGAAACCTAATTTTAATCTAATTGGAACTCCAATATTTTATAATGTGCTTCTTGACAAGGACCTTTCTTTAAGGACCAGCTGGTTTTTTATCAAACTCCGTGAGCCTGAAACAAAGGATTGTTTTGGATTGTGTAGAACTCCCTGCGGCAAGTTGAACTGCCGATAACCAGCGTAAGCAAAATGGGAAAGAAAAATGAAAGACAAAGGGCTTTCTCGGGCAACAGCTCCCCGAATAAAACCTCCGAATAACTTCGTCTGGATGACCCAGCGTTTAGGGGTGAGATAATTTTCGAGAGGACTAACGAAGGAGTTTTATTACCCCGGCAGCCCACGTTCAGATAAAGAAATGAACACAGCTGCCTTTTCCACTCTACTCCCAAACGAAGTTACTGCTGCCCACCCTTGCAAAAAGGAAACAAGAAAGACTGCTTCCCCCGACAAACATTCCAAACAGAAGGAAGGTATGTTGATTCATGATAATTCTGTGCTGGCCTTATTAGAGGAACACTGTATTATGTCTGGGAAAACAGTATTGGCCATCTTCCAAGAAACTGAACTCCTAGCTGCACAAATTCAGGAGCTGCAGAAGTTAATTAACAAGCTCCTGACTGACTTCAAGTATCTCCGAAACCCGGGGCTTGAAAGGAACGATTTACCATCTCCTGTATTAGAACAAACTTCAGCCTTTCCCGAAAATACGGGACGTGGAGGAGATCTCAAACACACAACCCCCACCAGGCGCCTGCTAGTGAAACAAATAACGCTTGAGGTAACAAACAACTTTATGAACACCCGAAGATGGACCAAGATGGATCCATTATATTCAGCTGTGTCATCCGGCAACGAGCTGCCGGAACGCTAGGCGGGACATACCGC
>JAJKFI010000078.1:2005-24324 GCA_029204185.1 Lerista edwardsae
TAGAACAGGAAGGCCAGAAGGCCTGTGCCGTATCCAGCGCAGGTTGGAGCTTCTTACAGCTTCCCTGTGCCCTTACCCCAGGATAGACGCCAGCTGCCCCATGGTTCCTCGGCTCTGCATCTGCTATTTATCAGGTGTAGAGCCGAGGATGCCGCATGGCCTGAATCAGGGCCGCACAGCCTCATGGCCACATTCCACCCCAACCCCCAACCGGGCCAGCATGCTTCCCAGCCCGCCCAGCCCCCACCTAGAAACGGGTACCTGTGAGAGGTAGATCACGGGTACCTGTGAGAGGTCAAAGTCTTCTGCATGGCTCAGATATTAGTGAGAGATGGGATGCAGCTTTGGCAAGTCAGTTTATTCTTATTAGGGCTTACATTCATCGGGGGTGTTACCTCACACGCCCCATGTTACAGTGCTTCGTGAGGAAAAATGGATATGTCTTTCCCCCAGCCTACTACCCCAAACCAGTGGGGGTCTGGCACCCTGATTGCCTGGGAGGCCTGCTGATTTTCCCTGGCCTCTGGCTCTGGAGCTGGGCGCCAGGCTCACTGTAGGGTTCTGCCAAGAGGGCCCTGACTGGGGTTGCCTAACGGCCAGCCCTGCACCAAGATCTTACAAGGTCTTGGTCCACCTAATTCAAAGGCCTTGCAGTCGGCTGGGTAAATCCGTGCCTGGCTGCTTCCTAGGGCTTTGGGCTGCTTTGTTGGAGATTGCTCACAATATGGGACTACACTAACAGCACAATCCTAAACTGCTCTGGAGCAGGCAGGCTGGCATGCCTGCGCTATATGCAATGCAGCTTCCGAGGTGACTGGAGCCTCCCCGGTGCTCACCCCCCCGGCCAGTTCAGCCCTCCCAAATCTGCCCCTGCGCCAGCCAAGTTCTCTCCCAGGCCACTGCTACAGCTAGCACCGGCCTGGGAGCATTAGCATTAATGCAGGGGTGCCACTTGGCACCCCCACATCGGCGCTAATGACATAGTGGAGTGAGAGCGACCTGGTACCTCCCTGTCAATTTATGTAAGCCTGGGCTGTCATGTTTTCAGTGTATATTAGGACATTTGTCTCCCTGCTGAAGGGGACAAATGTCCGAAGGGCAATCGCTCGTAGTTCTAAGAAGTTTATGCTGGGTGCAGCCTCCGCAGGGGAACATAGACCCTGGGCTATCCTGCCCCCGGAGTGGGCCCTCCAGCCCAACAGGCTGGCATCTGTAAAGATAAGAGTCCTGTCCGCAATCTGAATGGGACCCCCCTGTGACAGTCTGGCAGGGGTCAGCCACCACTTGAGATCCGCACGGACCATGGAGTCCAGATTGATTTTCTTGCCTTTGTTGCGAGATATCCAATTCTGGTGAGGCAATAAGAGGTGTTGAAGCCCCCGCGCTCTAAAGTGCGCCCAAGGAAGGATCTCCTGACAAGATGTCAGCATTCCCAGCAATCTGGCCAGGAGTAGAACATCAGGGGAGGTCATCTGGAGCACTTCCATCGCAAGAGACCTTATCTTGTCCTGCCTCTCCTGCGATAACGTCACTGTATAGTTTAAGGTGTCTATAGTCACTCCCAGATGGGAGATGACCTGGGAAGGTATCAGATGGCTCTTTTCTCTGTTCAGCACGAAGCCGTGGTGCTGCAGACAAACTATGGTCCCATCTATCTGGATCGCCCCCTGCTGGAGGTTTCTCATTTTCAGAAGCAGGTCGTCTAAATAAGGATACAGTGCCACTCCCTGCAGCCGCAAGTGTGCCACTATGATGACCAAGACCTTTGTGAACACACAGGGCGCCGACAAAAGGCCAAAAGGTAGAGCTTGGTATTGCCAGTGCTGCCCCTGATAGCAGAAGCGCAAGAAGCGACGGTGCCCCGTCCTGATGGGGACATGCAGGTAAGCATCCTGGAGATCCAGTGATGCCAGGAAGTCTCCCTTCTCAAGTGCCATCAGGCTGGAATGCAGCGTCTCTATCTTGAATTTGTGCTGTATCATGAAGCGATTTAACCATTTCAGGTTGAGGATGATGCGAGTGTCCCGGGACTTCTTGGGGACATAGAATATGTGGGAGTAGACCCCCTGGCGCCTCTCTGCAAAGGGGACCATCTCGATGGTGCCTATCTTGTATAGTTGTTGCAAGGCCTTCAATGTTTCCAGATGTTTTAAGGGACATAAAGACCTGTGGACCTGAACAAATCCGTTGCGTGGCAAGAAGTGAAGCTCTAGGGTGTAACCCAAGTGAATCGTCTCTCGCACCCAATGGTCTGTCGTGGTCCGGTCCCAGAGATCGGCGAACTGCTGTAACCTGTCGCCGATCTGTGGGGATCCGGCGACGTCATGCAGAGTGAGGCTTGGGCCCCCTGGAAGCTGACTGTTGAGCAGTCTGCCTGCGGGGCCTGAACACGGGTTTACGCTGCCAGGATCTCCTGGCACATCTGAAGTACCCCAGCGAAGACGAAGAGGCTGCTGAGGATGAGGCTCCGTCTGATTGGGACCGATGGCCACGAAAAAAGTGAGACGGCTGCTTTGTCTGCGGCTTAGACGACGTCTCGCGAGTGGGAAGGACCTTTTTCTTGCCCTTAGTTTCCACTAAGAGCGGCTCCAGAGCCTCTCCAAATAACTTCTCCCTTTAAACGGGAGACCAACCACTTTGGACTGGGATGCTGCATCCACATCCCAGTGACGGAGCCAGGTATTGCGACAGGCTGTCACAGAAGCTGCCATGGAGCGGGCCGAAAGCTGTACTGCGTCCGCCGTGGCATCAGATGCAAAGGCTGCTGCCGACTGCATCTTCCTAATATCTTTCCTCACTTCATCTGGAATATCGAAGTCCTTCAGCAGGTCTTGGGTCCAGAGGAAAACAGCCTTGGCAAACATGGATCCTGCAACAGAGGCTCTCAGCATTCCTGCTGCCGATTCAAATGCCCTGCACACCACCATCTCGATGCATCTGTCTACTGAGTCCCTGGGCAGACCATCCGAATCTGCTGGAAGAATTGACGAGGACCCAAGTGCCGCCACTGGAGCATCCACTACAGGGAGCTTGAGGCACTTCATCTCAGAGGGGAATAAGGAGTAAAGCTTTAAGGAAGGTTTCTGACTTTCCTTGCTTTTAGCTGGATTCTCCCATTCCTTGTCAATGAGAGATCGGAAATGCTCTTGAAGAGGAAAGCCCTTGGGCGCCTCCTGCTGAGTAGGGAAAGCCGCAGGATCACCCCAAACCTTGGAAGAGGTACTGGCCACTGCTGGTTCCTGGCCGTCCTGAAGGCGTAGCACCCTCATGACCTTCTGGAACATCCGCGGCGCGTGCAATGGCCCTCGGACTGTCTCTTCCTCTGAGATTTCCCCCTCCTCTAGGGAGTCCAGTACTGTCTCCTCCCCAGAGTCCAAGTGTCTAGGTCTCTGCGCAGAGGGGAGGAGATCCAGGCTGTCCTCACTGAGTGATCGGGATCTCTTGTGCCTGGTAGGGGTGGTCTCGGCCTTTTGTGAACCCTTGTCCTCTGCAACTGCTACTTGGGACAATGAGGATTCAAGCTGCTCAGCCTGCGTCTCTGCCAGGTCCTTGTCCTCCAGGAGCGGAGAAGCTGCCTGCGGCCCCTCGATCGTCTGGGGAGGGGTGGGTTGACGCGGTGCCAGCTGCATACCCCCTAGGGCTGAATTCAGGGCCGCTGTGACCATGCGCTGCAGCGTAGCCTCTATTTCTCCCCACGGAAGGGCCATAGGGACATCAGCTTGTGCCTGGCTCTCCTCTGGGGCCTCACTGGGGTTGGACATGGCTGCAACTCACCATGTTGCTGGATCTCACGCCACGAGGCTGCTGCAGGCCCAAAATGGCTGCCGTCCCCGTTACCGGCAGGAGACGGGGGGGTCAGAGCGCAAGCGCTGGATGCGGCTAAAACACCCTCTCCCCACCTCAAAGGTGAGGGGGGGTCAGGCAGGGGCACTCTGCTGGCACTGGGCGGTGGTGGAAGCCCGTCCCTGGCCTCAGGAGAGGCGCTTCGCACCAAAATCCAAAATGGCCACCACGATTCCACAGCAAGGTCCGTGATTGCTGCGGGTCTCGAAAAGCTGAAAACAGGGTTGTCCCTGCCTGGCAGTAGCCTGGGGACACCCTGAGAGCCCTTAGAAGGGCTTTTGATTTCCTTCTTTTTTTCGTCCTGACGTCCTCCGCTGCGTTTTTAAAATGATCCTTTTTTTTTTTCTTTCAAGGAATGCAAGAGGCTAGGCCAGACTGGGCGGATCCAGGAGCACCTCCCATCTCTGCAAGTCTTCTGACATCTAACCTGCCTGTCGGAGAGGGAGGAGCTTCTCAGATGTTCCATGCTGACCCTGACTGGAACTACTGGAGAACATGCTTAATACCTTTCCGAAGGCTGTAGTAAGCCTCCAAAGCGCCTGTGTCACATGAGCTCCTTGAGTCACATGAGGCTCCAGGTCAGTGATGTCATGCAGGGGGTACGTGAGTACCGGTTTCTAGGATTATGGCTGGCCCCGCCCACTCGTTGACTCCGCCCCCTGCAACGTTTGAATTTCCTGCACGTTTGAGTTGCCTGCACGTTCTCAGAGGTAGGCAGGCAGCGTGCGGAGCCTTGCCTTGCCTTGCCACTGAAAAATGAGCTGCTCTGGGGTTTTGGAACTGTTGGGTCACTTTAACATGATGCCAGGCCTCCTTAACATGTTCTGGGGGTGCTGTGGAATACTGTTGCAACTGTTGGGTCAGTTTAAAATTGTCTGAGGCCTCAAAAAGGGCTTTTTTCATGTCCCTTCCTGCCACGACATCACTTCCGGCTTATGACGTCACTTCCGGTGGGCGGGTCCCGACACGTGCCAATCAAAAGTGAGTACCTGTTCTTCAATCATTTAGATGACACCACTGCTCCAGGTGAATCGGAGGGAGGGTGGGTGGTGGCAGCAGAGGGTGACAATCGGTGGGGCAGATAGCAGCCTACAGTCCTGGCCTGGGCCAATGCGTGCGCTAGGGCCACAACTATAGAAAACTGTATGAAAACATGGGCATGAAAATATGCTAAGACTTAGTTATGGCTAACAGCGCAATTGTAGAAGGCATGTAGCACTGACGCAACATCGTTGCGTTAGCGCTACATGCTTAGTACCAACGCGGGTGCGCCAAGCAGCACCCCTGCATCAGTTCTAAAGCTCTGAAGCTGACGCTACTCGTAGCGTCGGCTTCAGATCGCCTATGGAGAGCTTCCCTTGCACCGACCGAAGCCAGTTGGCATGAGGGAGGCTCTGTGCCGAGGCAGCACGGAGATTGGAGGGAGGGAGGTGGGGGTGGGACTTGGACGGACTCGGGAAGTGGCCGTACAGCCACATCCTAAGCCCGTCCACGAGGCTGCGTGGCCCCAATTCAGGCCGCATGATCTCCTCGGATCTACGCCCACTCTTTAGCGGAGCATAAAGAGCGCATGTGATCCGAGGAGCACATAGGGGAGGCTGGAGCCTCCTCTACACTCGCTTGCAGCGGGAAGGCTCTATCGTCTCCTAAACAGCATCAGATATGGCGCTGGCCCATCGACCTTGCCAGTCTGGCGCTGCTTAGGATTGCGCCCTAAGTGGGTGGATGAGTGCCAGCTCTAATGTCTTTTATAAGCCTTCACTTATAAAAGTGAAGCCCATCACTGCTTTCAGCCAATGAATTAACAGCAATGGAGATGTAACAAACGATATTTTATACTTGCTTGGTCCCCAATGGACCTATTTGGATCCGCACCAGCAATTTGATTGTGTAAATCTGAGTGCGTCCAAGGGGACAGTTTATACTCTGGCCAGACCTGAAACATAACCCAATCCTCCCTTAGAACACCCCCTGTAAATCTAGCTGCTCCAGTGGGGGTATGGCACTCTGTAGGTGCACAGGAGGGATTGCCAGCTGTTTGTGCCAGCAGCTGTTTGTGCCAGCAGTTTGGCCTTTTGTGCAAAATGAATGACTTATACTGTACATGCTCCCCATCCAGTTGCCAGCTGCAGAGACCCTTAAAAAAAGATGCAACTATGGCTATCATTTTTTTGGTAGTAGACATGGTGAGACTGTCAGCACAATCCATTCTCAGTGCCAACCATGCTTACGCAGGGGGAGGCTGGTGGTACCCCCACGTCGGCATTAAAGCTCTGAAGCCGATGCTACTTGTAGCATCGGCTTCAGAGCACTGACGGAGAGCCTCCCTTGCACCGACCGAAGCCAGTCAGCACAAGGGAGGCTCTGTCCCATATTGGGATTGGTGGGAGGGAGGGAGGCTGGGGGCGGGACTTGGGCAGGATGTGGGTAGGCTCGGGAAGTGGCCATACGGCCACATCCTAAGTTCGTCCATGAGGCCCCGATTCAGGCCGTGTGGTCTCCTTGGATTTGTGCTCGCTCTTTAGCGGGCACAGATCCAAGGAGCACATAGGGGAGGCTGTGGCCTCCCCTACGGTAAGGGAGTGCATGCTCCCTGGCCGTGGGGAGGGGAGCCTCCAACCTCTCCTATGCAGCATCAGATATGGCGCTGCCAAGTCGGCCTCACCATTCTGGTGCTGCATAGGATTGTGCCCTGAATTTACTTCCTCCCCACTGAACCACTGATTGGCAAAATGACTTTTTTTTTCTTTAGCAATCCCTAGTCCCCATATCCTACCGTAATTAATGGAGCAATCCTAGGCCCTTTGTTGGGCCGATGCTAGCTGCTAGCATCGGGCACTAGACAAAGACATCACTGTGCCACTCCTACCCCAGTCACGTTCGGCTGGCACAAGAGTGGTTCTGGGTGGGGAGAAGGCGGTGTGCCAGCCTGGGGAGGTGTTAGGCTACATCCAACTTCCCGTCCCCAGGCCAAGCGGCCCCGACTTAAACAGCAGGTGCAGATCTGAGCATGTTCATCCGGGCAGCTGGCACCTACCGCAGGGCAAGGGCGCAAACATGCCCTTGCCCCAGGGAGGCTCCAGCCAGCTTCTAACTTGTGATGGATACGGTAGGCCAGCCGGCCTTGCTGTTCCAGTGCAAGGTTGCACCCTAAGTCTAAGGGCTCAATCCTGCACTGCCTAACTGCTGCAGCCGCAGCGGCAGTCAAAAGACTACTGCTGCATCCAGCAGCAGCCAGGCAGCTGCTGGGATCTCCCCAGGAGAAGGGGATGTTCATCCCCCTTTCATCGGGGAAAGCGCTGCCGCCTGCAATGGGGTTACTAAGCCTAAGTACACACATATCACTGGAGATGCCTTCTGGATCGGGCCCTAACTAACTGTAAATGAATAATATTTTCTCCAGTTTATCCCACCTTCATTTCCCTCCCCCTCCACTGTCTCCCTTGTGTCAATTTTAAATTATAAATCCCTTAGGATAGGTACCCGTCCTCTTATTATTTGTAAAGCCCCATGTACATATATGGCACTTTATAGATAATAATGCTTTAATGATTAACATTTTACATGCAGTGTTGGATTAGGGCTATCAATTTTCCAAATGCACTCATCGCTTTTAATGGCAATCTTCCTTACAGATAAAATCTTTTTTACCTCTTTTCTTCTTTCTCCAGCAATATCTTCAAATTTGAAATGGTTGTTTTATTTGGAATTCATCAATAGCTGATGAATGCAAAACTCTACTTTAAGTTCTTCTACCATCACTTCTTTTTGTTTAGTGACTTGAATTAATGCTTTCACTGCATTTTGCAATTCAGTTTCGAAATGCTTACGAGCACTCTAAGTACAATACAGTAATATAATTATTTTGTATGTATGCCATGTTTCATTTCAAACTACTCTTAACAATTTGCATATTAGTCTGTGTTTTATTTATTTCATTTTATTGTTCAAAAATACTGCAAGGTAATACCTCTGCCTTTTGCAAAGAAGTTTTCATTTCTTCTACCTAATAAAATGAAAAGTAATTGAGGTTAAAAGCACTGAAAAGCAGTTAAACAATGTCCCAAAAAATACTACACATACCATTTCACAGCCCAATCCTAACCTGTGCTGGTGCAGCTGGACCCAGTGGTCTAGGCTGTATCCTGCACAGGTTAGGAGCAAGCTGAAGGTCTCTTCAGGGTAAGGGGATATTTTTCCAGCCAGCTAAATAACTGGTACAAATCCAAACAGCTCCATGTAAGCTGCCAAGCCTGAGAATAGGGTTAGGATAAGGTGGAGGCCCCCTCCACCAATCCCATCCCTCCCAAGCCTGTACCACCCCCATTCCAACTCCCCTACCCTTTTACGCCCACTCTCTGCCTCTTCTGTTGCCCTCCCCTACCCTTGTGTCACTCAGCAGAATACTTAACTCCACCAGCAGGCTCTCCATCAGATACAGCACTGGTGGGATGGTGCAGGCCTTCTCGCAGGCACTGCTTGCTCTAGAGTGGTTGCAAACATGCTTTACGGCATGTGCTGTCCTCCTATAATGATAAATCTCATGACTGTCCTCAAAGCTGCAGATTTCTGTTAATGTATTCTACTTGCACATACAATTACTTCTACTATAGCAAACCATCCTACAATGTAATAGTTCTGCTAAGTGGTATACCATTGGTACCCGGGGTGGACTGCTCCCACTGCCCCATCCTAGGCTGACTGAAGCCATGACAGACCTGGCCTCTACCTTGAGATCCCCCTGGGAGAGGCCAGTTCTATCTGGAATTCAAAGCAGCAGGTAGATCTGACCTTGAGATCCCCTGCGGGAATCCACGCCTGTCATTCAAACGCCGAATAGACCAGACCTCTGCCTCAAAGGAGGCTAGGTCTGCCTGGCATTTGAAGAAACAGGCACACTGGCACCCCTTTACGGCAAGCACCTTGGGTAGACCACCACCCCCGCCTCACCTTTGATACATTACTGAACTTCATTGTTTCTGTTACTAAAATATGCTTAAAAGATTGATTCATACATTGTATACCTTTTATAATACTGTATACAAATAATTTTTGAATTATGGTGTTGGAGAAGACTCTTGAGAGTCCCCTGGACTGCAAGGAGATCCAATCGGGCAATCCTACAGGAAGTCAAGCCTGATTGCTCCCTGGTAGGACTAATACTGAAGCTGAAGCTCAAATACTTTGGCCACCTCATGAGAAGAGAGGACTCTTTAGAAAAGACCCTCATGCTGGGAAAGACTGAAGGCAAAAGGAGAAGGGGGTGGCAGAGGATGAGATGGTTAGATAGTGTCACCGCAGCAATGAATATGAAATTGGGCGAATTCTGGAAGCTAGTGGAGGATAGGGAGACCTGTGGTCCATGCTGTGGTCCATGGGGTTGTGAAAATTCGGACACAACTTAGCAACTGAAGAACAACAAATACAAATACTTCAATGTGATAAATGTCAGCAGAAATAAAGCAAACCTCCTTGTCCATTCTTTTCATCTCTCTTGTGTAGTCTTTTTCAAGCTGTGCAGTGTTTTCTGCTTCTTCTTTTACTTCCAAAATAAAGGCATTTTTAGTAATTAGATTAGTAATTACAATAAAACATACTTTTTAATCCATATAATAAACACATTCATGGTATATATTATTTCCCTATTAGAGGGGGAAATGATATACATTTTCACGTTCATTTCAGTCAATGACTTGCAAGTAAATAAATGATATGCTTTAATTGAGAAATACTGTATATAAAATGATGTAAGTTTATATAAAAGCGTTGTCTGGGGAGTTTGACCTCTGATGGCATTTGACGTGATGGCTGTATCCATGGACTCTCTTATCCACGGTTCTCCACCCCACTCAGCACACCCATTTCCTTTACTATGGCACCAAGCATTCATCTCTCTTGTGTTGCAGGCTATTATAGAAAACTAAAGGAGGAACATGAGAAGCAGTCATCCGGAACGGTAGAGGAGGGAGACTAATAGCACAATCCTACCTTGACGTTAAGCTGGCACAGGAGTGTCACAAACACACTGTAAAGCGCACTTGCGCCTCTGTTTGAGTTGGGGAGGCTACCTGTGCGGCATCATGGACTAGGTAAGGCTGTCCGAAGGACACCAGTGCAGGCGGGTGGGGAGGACAGGGTAGGGCAGGGGGAAGGTGGGAGAGGGTGCATCCATGGATGGACCAGCCTGGGGAGGGACTGGCCTCCAGCACTTAGGCCAGATCCTAACTGCCGCCCCTGGCCAAGTTGGCCTTACAGTACATGGGCTGCTCAGATCTGCGCTGGTGATTTTGCTGGTGAAGATCCAAGTAGCCCTACTGGGACTGCTGCGGCACAACACATATACAATAAACATATAAAAATAAACGTTGAATATGGCTCTCACATTTATAATACATTTCCAATCTGGAGTTCTCTGCTTGTGCACGAAGTTCCTCAAATGCTTGTATCATTCTCTAAAATATATAAATTTAAAAAAAATGATAATATTCCTAAAATGCCAATGAATAAATTATTTTCTAAAAATGAAATGATAAAAATATTTCCTGTTTTAAAGAACAATGTCATGTGACAGTTACAGACTAGTTAATTATACTGGGGAGACTCGACTTCATATACAGGCTGACCTACAAAGCTTATTGGGTGACCTTGGACCAACCATTACCTCCATGCTTAGTCTGTATCAGAGGGCTGTTGTGAGGAAATATGAAATGGGGAGGCATGTATACCACCCTAAGCTCTTTGGAGGAAAAATGGGACAAAAATGAAATTGGGTAATCTCTGGAGAGTAGCAATGCTGTTGGAGGTGATAGGTTAGGAAAAGAGGGAGCCTGGAGCGCACCAAAAATTATTTATACTGTCCCAGAGGACTCCATGGCACTTTTTCACTTTGAACTGGACCTCCAACTTGGTCAGAAGCATCGTATAGCTGTCACACATGCTATTTTGATCTCACTAATGACACTGAAAGAAAACATAAGACAATAGCTCACACAGCAAAAATGATAACAGGTAGTTATCATGCTACCCATCAGATTTTTTGTCCTTTGGACCAGGGATGCTGATAATATTCCTAGTAAGAGATTCTGACAAACAGCAATTGAGAAGTAGTCTGGCACAGGCAAATCTTGGTTTTGACACCCAGCCAGAGAAAGGGTTAATGGTTCAGATTGCAAATACTGACAGGGAGTCATTCCTAAACTATCAACAATTGCCCCTGTCAGATTTTGCCAGCCCTTGACCCAGGAAGTCAGGTAATGAATAAAGTGCCTCTTACATGCAACCATATTTTTACATCCTAGCACAAACATACTGTCTGTAATTTCTTGTTTCAGGAGTAAGAAGGCAGTCAATTCTTACAGAGCAGTTTCTTCTGGCAGCTTCCATTTTGACTGCATTTTCTCTTAATTCATATGATAAAATGGCTCCACCCAATTCATTGCTTCATGTAAAATGGCAAAAATAGAAGTGGGAGTACAGTATTCACAACAACAATATGTATTTCAACTAGCAAGAACACAGTACAGAGAAGAATAGGAATTAGATTAACCTATATCAAATCTGTACAGTGCTAATTTTGGAAACTACAGTGGCCCTCCTTATCTACAAGTTCAGCACCCATGGATTTGACTCAACGCAGGTATCAGCCCTATGT
This sequence comes from Lerista edwardsae, assembly GCA_029204185.1. Taxonomy (NCBI): domain Eukaryota; kingdom Metazoa; phylum Chordata; class Lepidosauria; order Squamata; family Scincidae; genus Lerista; species Lerista edwardsae. The sequence goes on from JAJKFI010000078.1 coordinate 13,500, forward strand.
CTGCTAACCCCCTGCTAACTGGGCAAGAGGCACTTTTTCAAGTGGTGTTCCTCTCATATTTAGCAGCGGCAGAGTAATTGTCCCTATTCAGCCCTGTGCAGTGTCTATTCTAGTGGCTGTTGCTGGTGGTGTTCTGCATTTTTTAGATTGTGAGCCCTCTTGGAACAGGGAGCCATTTAACTTTATTATTTGTGAGCTTGTGTTAAAAAGCAGTATATTGATTGATTGATTGATTGATTGATTGATTGATTGATTGATTGATTGATTGATTGATTGATTGATTGATTGATTTGGAGGGTCTCAAGGATCTCCCAAATGTGAACTCAGAAGGCCTCCCAGAAACATCCAGAAGGCACTTCTGGTTTTTGCCTCTAAGAGGCCTTCTGAGGCCTGTGGAAACTACAGATGACCTTGCCATGCTTCAGAACATCTCCTGGACACTTCTGGAAGGCAGGGGCGTAACTAGGGTGTGGCAGGGGGTGGCACGAGCCATGGGTGCCATCTTGCAGGGGGCGCCGTTCGCATGGCGCCCGCCCCCCCAAAATGGCGCCCACGGCCCGCCTGCTCCCTGTGCCGCATTCTCCTCGCTCTGGCTGGCCTTAAAGAGCCAGCCGGAGCGAGGAGAACATGCTGCCACCCGGCGCCCCCTCCCGCTTCTCAAGGGGGGCGGGGCGCCGGGCGCCGCGGTGTTCTGTTTGCTCCTGCCGGCCCTTTAAGGCCGGCACGAGCGAACAGAAAGAACGCGGCGCCCCAGCCGCGTTCTATTCGCTCGTGCCGGCTCTTTAAGGCCGGCACAAGCGAACAGAAAGAACGCGGCCGGGGCGTCGCGTTCTGTTCGCTGCCGCCGGCCCTTTAAGGCCAACGGCAGTGAACAGAACACGGCACCCCCGCCACGTTCTGTTCGCTGCCGCTGGCCTTAAAGGGCCGGCAGCAGCGAACAGAACGCGCCTCTTAGAAGGGGCGGGGCGCTATTTCATGACGTCACGATATGACGTCATGACGTTGCGTGCCCCTAGGGGTGCATTTTCATTGGGCGCCATGGGCGCCCTTTCAAATAGATTCGCCCCTGCTGGAAGGCACTTCCATTTGCATCTAGAAGGTGCCTGAAGGCCATCCGGCAAATTCAATTATCTGTGGAAATTGGTATCCATGTGAGGTTCGGAAACAGTTCTCCCGCAGATCCCACTGTAGATGTATTTACTCAATACATCCAATCCCTGCAGTACAAAGATACAAAGCTCAGTATAAAGATACAAAGTTTGTTCAAATATAGTCCATAGGCACAATTTTAGAATTACCATAGGTCACTGGAACCTACTTGGACATATTCTAAGGGGCAATGTGGCAATCGTATCAGCCAGGACTGACCCAGGCTTCTGTGATGCCTGGGGTTGAATTGCACTGGCATCATTCACAATTAAAAACCTGCCACATCAAGTGTGCCACACTCACCTTCCTGCCTTCCCCTTAATAGCAGTGACTCATTTGCTACCACCCCATGTCACCTACAGCCACCCCCTTGTTTCCCAAACTTTTTCAACTGGCAGCCCCCTTGACTGACTAAGCCATTGGCCGTGACTCCCCATTAGGGCTACAATCCTACACTGTAGGGCTACATTGTACAGTGTCAGGTTTTTTGTGTGCCAAAAATCAAACTTTTTTTGGCCTGACTTTTTTGGCCTGACAAACGTGACTTTTTTTGGCCTAAATGGCCATTCTGAGGCCTACAGAGGCTGGGTGCAGTCGCGAACAGAAAACCCTCCATATCTGACTGGAGCTCGGGGTGTGTGTGTGTGCAGAAAACCACAGATTCGAACATTCCAGAACCCCTGCGATATTAAGGGTCTGCTGTATATCTAAAAGTTCAGAGGTCTACGAGGTCATTAATACTGAAGGGCTGAATCTGGAAACTAAAATAAATGCTGCAATTGTAAATATTGCCAGGATGGTGTCAAGAGTGATGTCTATGTAATAATACTGTGGTCTAAATAACACAATTGTTCTTATTATGACTATTTCTTGTTCTATTTATTGTTTATTTTTATGTGGTATTTGTAAGCCACCTTGGGCATTTGCTTTGGAATGGGAAAGGCAGGATATAAATCTCTTAGGGCAAAATCCTAACCAAGTTTCCAATGTGCCAATGTGGCATGTGCTGCATGCTGCAGTTGGGGGGGGGGGAATCACAGAGGCCTCCTCAAAGGGAATGTTTGTTCCCTTACCTCAGGGCTGCATTGCCCTTACCCCAGTACTGGGTAGTTGGTTAGCATTGCACCCTTATAAAAAATGTTCTGAAAAATGTTTTATTACCTCAATATTATTGTTAAGTTCCACATATATTTGTCTGGTGTCTTCTCGTTCTTGTTCATCTAAAACAGAATTAGCAGTATGAAAGATTAAACATTTCTTTTAATACATAAGAACTTCAGAGATAAAATGTCAATAATAGCAATGAGAAATACAAATTTCACATTACTCTTGAATATAATTACTCAATATGTTGTGAGTCTTCAAAAATAGGAAAAACCACTAGGAGTTTTGTGACACTTTAAATTGTTTTATGCTATTGTTTTAATCTTTTATCCTATTTAATTTTATTGTTTGCAATTTTAATATTGTGAGCCGCCTCAATACGGGATAGAATGGTGGGATAGAAATTGTTGTTGTTAAAAATGATGATGATGGACAAATGATGCTAGCATGTAGTACTGCTTATTCCTAAAAAAATTCTTTCCTGAAGAAAGAAATAGAGAAATATCAGTGATGTCAGGTTGGTACTTCTGTTTCAGTGGAATGAAGAAATATTACATCAACTTCCTACAGTAAAACTTAGTAAGCACAATATAGCAGAAGAGTTTAAAGGAAATGAAGTGTAATTCCTTTCATGGACCATGAACAGTGGAAAGAATCTTCCCATACAACGGACTGTAAAACTAACCTACTTCTGCTCTACTGGATGCATTGCTGACCGCATTGCCACAATGTTGGGTGTATAGCAACATGCCTGATCATTCCTGGTAAGCCATTGCTGTCCCATTCCTTGCAATGTGTTGCTGCTCCCCAAGTGCACTGTGTCCAGTTTTGGGCAGTTTAGCCCACCCACCCTAGCGTTCTGACTGCTCAAAAATGGAGCACTACGTGCTGGAGGGGCGTGCCAGGAACAGGAAGCTAGCATCAGGAGCAGCGAGTGTCAACTGGGCTCAGCTGGGTCCGCCACTGCTGCTATATCTATTTCTGCTGCATATATTCTATGCACTGGACCTAGGGGCCTACAAGCATGTAAGGGTCCAATCCTATCCAACAGTCCAGCGGCAATGCAGTCACGATGCAGCCCCAAGGAAAGTGAATAAATGTTCCCTTATCTTGAGGAGGCCTCCATGCCTGTTCATGGCCTGTTCATGGAGGAGGCAGTACACGCCCCATTGGCAGGGCTGCATCAGTGCTGGAAAGTTGGATAGGAATGGGCCCTATGTGAGGTTGACAGGACCTCAACTTCCCTGAAATAGCCAGTCATGTTGAAGTATGCCTAGCAGGCAAGCATCCCATTACTACACAAATCCCACCTCCCCGATGCAGACATGCCAATAGAGTGCATGGGCATCCGCAGGTGGGGGACAGTTGGATGTGAACCTCATTGTATGTGAACTTTTGTTCACTTACCCTGGGGAAAGCTTTTACTGCCACCATGGGACTTCTCTTCACCATGGGACTATTTAGTAGGTGTAAATCCAATGCATGTAATGGCAGAAGCAAGAAGGAGTTAGGAGAGAGGTTCCCAAACTGGGGCATTGCAACACTCCAACCAGGGAAGCCAGGTCTCCCTTAAGGGATGGGGCAAAGGTGACAGCAGCTATGGGGTCTCCACAATTGTACCACCACCATGAAAAAGGGTTTTTTTGTACTTACCTGGGGCAATGCCGACCCTCCGGAAAGTGCAGGGGCGCAGAGCTCTGTCTCAAAACAGCTCCCTGCAGTGATTCAGACCATTTCCAGTTTTTGGACAAAAACTGGAAGTAGTTTGGAACAGTGAGAACCCCTGCTCTACAGTATACTTTCCACATACAAAGAAATAAGAGGGAGAAATAATTTAAAATACTGAAAAATACAATTTTTAAAAAGATATTTACACTTGTTGGACTTCTCCATCAACTGCACAAACTTTTCTTTGAGCAAGCTGCACAAATGTCTTGTTGCATTGTTCCTAAGAAAAAATGGTTATATGCAACATTATATCCCTACTATGATGGGGATTCATTACACTTTACAGATAAAAGAAATCAAAATTTGGAAATCAAAATTTTCTTTCCAAAACATGGAAGAAAAAGGCCCATCTGCCATATCCCAATATAAATTCCATCCCTTGTTTGCCTTTTAGGGCAAAGACATTGGGGGTTTCAAACATGGAGCACCTGTGTTGTGCCTACTTCTGCCCTAACTTTTCCCTAACCCTAAAGAAGGGCTTTGCCATCAATAGTTATCCATTAGAAATGAGTTGTGGACCTTTTCAATCCTATCTAACCCCCACTGCCACTGGAGTATGCCACTGGAGTGCCACTGGAGTATGCACTGTATTCGGGGGGGGGCAGTCCAGAAGTCTTCTCCAGGTAAGGGAAATTTTTTACCCTTGCCCAGGAGTAAGCCTATGCTGCCCTGATGGGTCTACTTGTACACTCGCCAGCAATCAAGGCCAGTAAGAGGTAATAGTATATCAGCAGCAACGTCCTCTGCTGCTCCCCTGATCTTCACCCCATTCTTCCCTGTCCCATTCCACCCGCTGCCCACCCCCTGTACTGACATTTTTGCGCCTAGACTGTTAAGGAGGCCAGAGGCACATGGTGGCATCCTGGCTGCACAAAATGGCAACTTGCACTTTGTGACTGCTGTACAGCACACTGCCCCTCCATAGTGTGAGTTCTACCACAACAGCAGGCCCATAGGATTAGGTCCTATCCTATGGACCTAATAAGAAAAGCTGAGGCTATAAATTGCCTCAAGATACAGTATAAACCAGAGCTCTTCAAATGGTGGGTCGTGACCCACAACAGAGCACAAAAAAAGGCAATTTCCCCTTAAGGGGAGTGGCCCTAGGAACCATTGTCTGCTGGCACCACAGTGATCGCAGCGCCATGCACACTGAAGGGCATGCGCCCTATCTTGGGGAGGTCCAGAAGTGTTGGGGAGTCCCTCTGCCGCCTCCGCAGGCCTCCCCAATGCTGAAAATAGCTCCGACTTTACAGCTCTGTAAAGCTGTAAAGTCAGAAAATAGCTCTGACTTTACAAAGGAACTATTTTCAGCATTGAGTAGGACTTTGAAGACCACTGGTATAAGCTATAAATGACATGATTTACTCTTGACAATACTTACTCTTTTAGAATATCTTTATTTGCATGTACTTCATCTTCCAGTTTCAGACTTAGTTTTTCATTTTCAAACTATATATTGAAAAGTAGAAGGCATGTTTTTTGTTTGAATGAACTAATTATTAATCTCAAATAGAAATACATTGTTTTTAGTGTACGAATTTATTCAGTTTGGTTTCCAAATCTATGTAGATTTGACTTCAATAGCAATTATATATAATCTCTTCTAACTGGGCAAAGAGGCCACTTTGAAAGGTGATAGTTTTCTTAAGCAAGGGGAGATCAATTGTCCCTACTCATCACAGCATAGCAACTTTTCCAGGGTCTGTTAGCCCTGTGCTGCTGCTGCTGCTGCTGCTGCTGCTGCTGCTGCTGCTTCTTCTTCTTCTTTTTTTTTTTTTGGTAGGTTGTGAGGACTTTTGGAACAAAAACAGCCTAATCCAAACCTCTTCTTCAGCCAGCACAACACCAGCCAGAGTGTCGCAAATGTGCCATAAGGAACATTTATTGCTACTCTAAAGTCAGCAGCGCTGGCACAAAGACATGTGCCAGCCCGCCAGCTCTGGATGCAGTCCCCCTGCTGGACAGCATAGGTAAGATCACACCAAGTGGCATGGAGGGGGTGAAGAAAGTGGCAGGAGTTTTGGAAGCGAGAAAGAGGCATTTCTGGGCAGAGGGAGGGCTGAAAGGGAGGCAGATCAGGCCTGGGTGGGGGTAGGATCGGCTAATACCAGCTCCCGGGGTGGGCAGCCCTATATGGGCTTCTCAGATGTCCACAAGCTAAATGATATACAACAACAACATTACAAGACCACAAAATAAAAACATGGGCAGTCCAATCCAGAGCTGCCTGACAGCCAGGGAGTGAAGCAGTAACCAGGGGGCTACTGCTGCATCCTGCGGCAGCCAGGCAGCCATGGAAGGCTCCATGGCGCCTTGTGTGATACGGCATGCTTATACAACTCACACTGGAGGGCTCTGGACTGGGCCTTAAATCAAACCAATTAAAACAATCAAACCAATTAAAACAATTAAAACACTGGAGCAGATTAAAAGGCATAAAAACAGCAACAGATGTAATTAAAATAATATAAAACAGCAACTAAGACCTATAAGTGTTAAATTAAAAAGGGATCCCTAGACAGTTACTCTCTCCTCAAAAAGCCAAGTGAAAAAAATGTTTTTAAACCCCACCAGGAACCAAATATAGAGGGGGCTATCCTCATGTTCTCTGGTAGCTAGTTCCAAAGACCATGATGCCACAACACAAAGAATCTTGCCAGCATCCTGGCTCCAGATGGCAGGAGTATCCTAAACAGAGCCTTATCTGACAATCATAGGGACGTGCAGGATTATATAGTGGAAGGCACTCCTTGAGGAACCCCAGTCCAACACCATGCAGGGCCTTAAAGGTGTCATTGCCAACACCTTTAATTGGGCTCATAACAGATAACAAAGCCACTATATAATAGCCATCACAGCATGGCAGACTCAACCCACCGAGTCCCAGCAATCAACTGGGCCACCACATTCTGCACTAACTGCAGCTTCTTCAAGGGTAGCCCCACATAGAGATGTTGCTAGGGTACGGACCACTGTGAACAGATCTGTCTGACTCAAATATGATCTTGGCCAATTTACCAGGCAAAGCTGGACGAAAGCCCTTCAAGCCACAGATGACACTTGGCCATCTAATGTCAGCTGCTGATCCAGGAAGACTCCTAATTTATGTATTTTATTGACTATACTCCCCCTCCCATATCTTGAGAGCATAAATATGCATGTAAAAGTCCTATAATAAATCCTAAAACAACAAGGGGCAATCCATATGTTGTCAGCAGCTTGTGGATAATTCCCTTTTGACAATAAAGAAGACTACTGCACTCATGGGTGCCTATCCTATTGGGGAGGAAAAATGCAATCCCTTTCCTATATATCACTGTCTATTTTTTCATTCTTACAACATAGGACTATGCTTAATAATTAATAGTAGAATGATTAACTGTAAATAATGAAATTATAGCTAACCTGCAATCAGGTTTGCACAATAAACTGATTACATGTTTATACATTAATACATTATACATTAACCCCTGCTAACTGGGCAAGAGGCACTTTTTTCAAGTGGTGTCCTCTTATATTTAGTAGGGGGAGAGCAATTGTCCTTTTTCACCCCAGCACAGTGTCTTTCTCGTGGCTGTTGCTGGTGGTGTTCTCCATTCCTTTAGATTGTGAGCCCTTTTGGGACAGGGAGCCATTTAACTTTAATGTTGTTATTTGCCTGTAAACCGCTTTGTGAACTTTATGTTGAAAAGCGGTATATAAATACTAGTGATTGATTGATTGATTGATTGATTGATTGATTGATTGATTGATTGATTGATTGATTGATTGATTGATATACAGGTAGACGATCCCTTATCCAGACATCCAAAATTCAGAATATTACAAAATTCAGAAATTTTACTCCAATACTTTTTAAAAAACTTCCTGTAGTGTGAACACTAGAAGATCTTGTACTCGTTTCCATGTACAGGCTATAAGTTCTATGCTCTGCAGTATGTTCCATGGTTAAAAAATGTCAGAGGCCAGAAGATACCCAAATGGGTAAGAACATAAGAACATAATATGAGCTCCACTGGATCAGGCCAAAGGCCCATCTAGTCCAGCTTCCTGTATCTCACAGTGGCCCACTAGATGCCTCACGGAGCACACAGGACAACAAGATACTTGTATCTTGCTGCCACGCCCCTGCATGTGGCATTCTGAGATAGCCAACTTCTATAACCAGGAGGTTGCACATATCCATCATGGCTTATAGTGAAAAGAGCAAGACGAAGCATTTCTCATTATATTTATGCAATTATTCCAAAATCCAGACACCTTCCTGTCCCAAGCAGTCTGAATAAGGGATACTCAACCTGTAATCATAGAGCTTACATTCCTCATCATGACTCAGTCACATGCAACAAGTAGGGGAGGGTCAGAAGCGTTCCTGGGGGGAGCCGTGCCTGGGTGCCCCCCAACCCCACATGCCCCCCCACTATTGGAGGGGCAGAGCGCTGGAAAGCCAGAGCTACCAGAGCTCCTCCCCTCCGATAGTCAGGGGACCAACGCATCACTGCAAGACATAGCAGCACCTCATTCCCCCGACTCTCAATGTGTGAAGCGCAGGAAAGCCACATGGCTTTCCGCCACATTGCACCCCCTGATAGTCAGAGAAATGAGGAGCCGCTGAGCCTTGCACCCAGGTGGGAAGTAGCCGTGCTGCAATGGCAAGCCAGCCAGAGGAGCAGCCGTGGAGGCATGTTTTCACCCTGTACAGTCATTCTTGGGGGCAGTGGGGCAGTGGTGGGGGTCACTGGGAAAGGTACAATATTGAACTGTAATCTGATCTTTCATTGCACTGCATCTGTGTTAGGAAAGATCCAGGTCCAATTTAGGAACTTACTTTAAATTATACATTTTAAATGTTGTAAACACTTGCCTGTAATTCTTGAATGGCTTTTCGAAGTGCTTCTATAATCTTTCTGTTTTCTTGCAATGTTCTTTCCTTTTCCTTTACCTCATATTCTACAGTTACTTTCCATCTTTTAATCTTTTCGGCTTCTTTGTAAAGTTTTGAATAAAGCTCATTCACTGTTTCCACGTTCTACAAAGACAAGATTCGCTAATTGAATGTGAATTTCCATCAGACTTTAAAACTTTCCTTTGGGTGTTTCAAGGAGAGTATGAAACATTGGAACAATATGAAGTAGGGGCCAGCCTGGAGAGGGGTGGTGGAGTGTGGATCCGGCCATTGGCCCATGCAGGCCCAATCTGGGTGCTTGGATTTGCATCAGCGATTTAGCTGAGGGATGTAGATACAGATTTAGCTGAGAAATGCAAAGGGGGTCGCATTTGAGAAATGCAGAGGGGGTCGCTCTGGAGAGCCACAGCAGCCTCCGGGTAAGTGGGAAAAAAACACCATTCCCTGCCCAGCAGCAACATGATTATCGAGATTGTGCTGCTGCTGCCCCCCCCCCGCCCCCACCCACACGCCCAAGCAGGACTTTGAGAACCACTGATTTATACCAGATCCATGGATATGGGGGGGGGAATCTGTATTTCTTATTAATTGAAAACAGTTTTAATAGGGTAACTCAGATCCAAACAAAATTACTCTGAAATCTAAATTTGGCCTATAGACCATATGTTAGGAATCACTGAGTTAGATCAAGAAATAACCGTAAGCAAAATGATCCTGTATGCAACTGTATGCAAATGCAGTAATTTGATGGGAATCATTCATCTAATTGCATCTAGCTATTCCCCTCCCTAGATTTATTTATCAATTTATATCCAGTGATGTCATGCAGGGGGAACGCGGGGGAACTCAGTTCCACTAGTTAAAATTAGGGCTGACTCCGCCCACTTCATTCTTCCTCCTCCCCCCTCCCAATTCCTCTGCAAAGAGCTTTTCTTCTTGGTTGGCCAGCACTCAGAGGGTTAAAGGGAGCGACTCCAGATTCCTAGGGGGGCGAAGGCAGTGATGTCATTCAGTGGGAACGGACCAGAACAGGCGTTCCGGATCCTAACGGGCTCCGTGGCTGGTTCCGGGTTCCCGACAAGTGCCAATCAAAAGTGAGTTCCTGTTCCTAAATCATTTGAATGACACCACTGTTTATATCCCACATTTCTGCTCCAACTCAGGGCAAGTTGGAGTGTTACAAAGGGTAAGGGGAAAGTATCCCCTTACTCCAAGGAGACCTCCAGCCTGCTGCTAACCTGCACTGGATGTGGCATAGGCCAGCAATTCCCTACCTGCATGTTCAGAACACTGCAAGTAGCTACAGGAACAGGAGTGGGGCTGGGGTGGGTGTCCTGACAGCACCAAAGCAATTGTAGTGCCACAGGCACCTAGGGACATTTTAATGTACCTGGGGAGCCGGGGGGGGGAGCTTTTCGCACAAAAAGTGGAAATACACATTTGAGCTCTAAACTGAGCTTTTCTTAGCTGCAGGGAGACCCATGGAGGGGGCTGTGGGCTTCCCCAACCCTGTCAAAGGCCCCCCCAATCCCCACGTATGTTAAAATGTCCCTGGTGCCTGTGGCACCACAATCGGGACATTCAAAACTGGGCCACTCCCCTTAAGGGCATGAGTTACCATAGCCATGTCTCAGCAAGTATACATAACTAACCTCCTGATCTATCCCTAGCATAGGTTTTACTTTCTGTGCAACAGGATCTGAAAAATATAAATTACACATTTGATTATTTTTAAAATCAATACAGATAATGAAAAATATTGTTGAGAAATTAGTAAGAAATTACAGTTTATAATAAAATACAACTAACAATGAAATAAATATCAACATACTACAGTAAATATATATACTGATTTCTGATTTATCAAAACTACATAGCAAACCAATCTCTCTCTCTCTCTCTCTCTCTCTCTCTCTCTCTCTCTCTCTCTCTCTC
>JAJKFI010000078.1:24334-37231 GCA_029204185.1 Lerista edwardsae
CTCTCTCTCTCTCTCTCTCTCTCTCTCTCTCTCTCTCTCTCTCTCTCACACACACACACACACACACACACACACACACACACACACACACACACTGTGTATAAGTGCGATTTTAAGAGAAGCATTTTGGCTTTAAACACTGTAGGAGTCTTGAACCTTGCTGCTCAATAAGAATTCAATCAGTTATGAGACTGAACATTTATACTTCTTTAAAATCTCTATGCTTATCCTTACCTATGGCTTCTATGTGTTTTGGTTTACTTTTCATTCCAAAAGGCAAGTTACAATCATCTTCAGCTTCCTTGTTAAAGTCCTACATAAAATCAAATGTTATATAAAATACATTTTCATATGCACACACATACAGCAACCTTAAATTGAAATTTCAAAGCACGATGTTGTCTTCAAATGAAAGATATTGGTGAAATTTGAGCACATCTGTGAATTCCCATTCTCTATGGTTCTAGTGCATGCCAGGTGGAATTGGTGTGGTAAGCAAGGTGAGAGTATCTCCCTCAGTTCCCAAACCAGACTGTGGACTTAGAAAGCTTCCCCTATATATAGGATTACCAGATGCAAACTGGGACAGAGTGTCTGTATCTTTAATCATTGTATAAAAGTGGGGAATTTGGGCAGGTGCAGCTCATCATGGAAGGGTTTCAAAAGCTATACTACACCTGCCAATATTCCCTCTTCTAGACAATGGTCAAAGGCACTCTGTCCCAGTTGGTATCTGGTAACCCCACCTAAATAGCAACATTAAACATATAACCAACAAGTAAAACCAGATTAAAAATTAACAGAATTAACAGAAACAAAAGAATATCTCTAGGATTTAAACTGCTTAAATCAGGAGACTCGCCCAACTCTTATTGTCATTCCTATCCAGCCAGGATGGGCAGGCTGATCCACACCAAAACCACAGAAAAAGGTATCTCATGTGTATGCTCAAATTGCCCCATTCTCCTGTAGTTCCAGTGTGAGTCAGTCTGAACTGCTGGGATGTAGAACAGCAGTGCCTCTCTAAATTTGGGAAGCACACTACCAAACTCTGCACCACCTTCTGAAGTACACTGCAACTAAAGGCCACATCAGCTAATGCAAATGCATTGATATGATAATGCTTTGTGAACATGTGCACTTACTTCCAGATTACCACCTTGCAAACTGCCTCTAGTGACAGACAGACGCTGGAGGCCACTGAAGTTGCCACCCTCCTTAGTGAGTATAATGCCTGAGGACACCTCCCTACCCTGAGATTTATAGGCCTGACAGCTAGGTTTACCAGATACAAACTGGGACAAACTGCCTATATCTTTAACCATTGTTTAGAAGAGGGAATTTGGGCAGGTGCAGCTTTTGAAACCCTTCCATGATGAGCTGCACCTACCCAAATTCCCTCTTCTTTACAATGATTAAAGATACTGGCACTCTGTCCCAGTTTGTATCTGGTAAACCTACTTACATCCCAATCCTAAACAGCGCTGATGCAGCAGGGCCAGCATGGCTGTGCTGCATCCTATGCTGGAAGTGAGCAAGTAGGAGGTTTCCTCAAAGTAAGGGGACATTTGTCCCCTTGCCTTGAGGAAAGCCCCAGCCTGCACAATGGGCCTACTCGGGCCTACCTGCTTAATAGCTGGTGCAATCCAAGTTGACCCATATCAGGACTTGAGGCCCAGGGAGGCGATAGCTGCTCCCTGTGCAGGTGTGCACAGCTGCTGCCCCCTTCTGGGACCCAATCCACCTACCCCCATCCCTTCCCTGCCCTTCCCCTGTGCTGCTTCAAGCAGCTTTTACCTGCTCCTGCATGCGTTCCTCCCTGGCACCAATGGGATGGCACAGGCCTACATGCATTCTTCCTTGCACTGGCACCAACAGGATGGCACAGAGCATCTTCTGTGCTCTTGCAACATGCTTTATGGCACATTTCTGACAGTGAACCTGCTCAGTGGTTGCTGTTTATCTCTCAATCAACAAGCAACAGAAGCAGCACATCCCTTTACAACCACGTTGGAGTGTTTAAAAGAAAGAAACAGATTTTTGGCACAATCCATTGCACTGTGCATCAGAGGCGTGCCTGATGAGGGAAACAAGGTGCCTTGTGACCACAGGCACCAGAGTGCTTGAGTCCCACGAACTGCTGCAGCCCGCCCTCTGGAGGCTCCGGAGCACTCCCATGTTCCAGGCAAGCCATGCACGACATCCACAGGCGTTCTGAAAGTGTTCTGAACAGGGGGTATAATGAGGCAAGGGGAGGGTGGTAACCAGCGGATGGGCAGATCAGGCCTGGGAGAGGGCAGGATCTGCAGCAGTGGCACATGCAACATCCTACCCCTCTTCCTGGGCCTCAATTGCCAAAAAAAAGGTACACACGGGCTTGTGCCAGATATGCTTTTATTTACCTGAAAGAACCCTCCATCTCCAGTGTTTATCTGTGGTTTGACTGCAGATACCTGAGTATTATTCAGCCTTGGTGGTACAAACAATTTAAACTTTAAAGATTTCTCCTGTTCCATTATCTCAACCTAAAAACACAAAATAATTTAAAACTCAAATTATATTGTCACTGTAATATCCTTCATTAAATATATTCAGTATATTGTTTCCTATCTCACTTTTCCATGATATGCAGAAAAAGGTATTTTTTCCTATTTAAAAAACTGTAAGTTAAGGCAAATTTTTCCACTTTAGTCACCAGCAGCAATAAACAGTGCAATCCTATGCTGAAGTTGTGCCAACAAGGAGGTGATGATCTGGCTGTGGAGGCCAGCGCCAGTCCCACCCCACTCCACCCATTCCCTTGCCCAGTTGACTTCCCTGTCTGTCCAGAAACACCACACCGCCGGCAGCGGTTTCACTCACCACTTGCCAGCTCCACAAAGGCACCTCCAGGCCGGCAGTAAGGCCTTACCACTGGTGCTGGATGTACCTTACAGTACCTTTGCAACATCAGCACCAGTGGTACGCTTATTCTGTTATGTTGACACTGACCAGGTTAGGATAGGGCCATTATTCTGTGTCTTGCAGGAAAAACAACAATGACTTAACAACACAATTCTGCACAGGTCTACTCAGAAATCAGTCCCATGGGACATACTTCCAAGTAAGTGTGTATAGGATTGTAACCTAACATTTATTTCAGCAAAAGTTTTCAAGAGCTACAGTCCACATCATCAGGTGTATGAAGGTCTTTACGTAAAATGGTCAGGGAGTGTAGCTCTTCCATTCCACAATCCTTTGAAACTCAGCGTTTACAATACTATATTTGTTTTTGTTCCTCATGCCTGCCTACATTTGCAGAAGCTGTCTGTACAGTATTCTAGGCGCCCTTATGCGGAAACCAATGCCTTAGTCGTCAGGGTGCTACAAGACTCTTATCAAGACTCACAAAGCCCACTCTTTTATTTATGGTTCATCTAATTTCCCTGAAGTCCCTAATTTCCAAAACCATCCTATTGGTTTTGGCGGAGTATTCAAATATGGATGGAATTTTCAAGTGGGAACGCAAAGAATTGCAGACTCATTTTAATCTCCACTGGATGATTAAAATGGGACTAGCGATGGGGCGGCGGGGAGGCGAGCTACTTGTCTTCGTCGGTCCGCTTTTCATCCTCCGGGGCTGCGTAAGGGCAGCAGCCTGAGGCGAAATTTGGGGGAATGGGATGGGGGGGGCGTTTACCGCGAAGGGCTGCACCGTGTTTCGGGAGCCGAAGACCGTCAGGGGACAAAGAGGCGAATAAAAGGCGGGAAAGAGCCCGTTCGCGGGCCGCGTGCAAAAGCTGGAGCTCGCGGAATCACTGGCAGTTCAACGGATTTTATCCAGGCGGTTCCACTAAAATTCAAGGCTCTCTTCCTGCAGTCACGCGGAGGGCGGCTGAACGTTGCAGGCAAGGAGGTTATTATAACTCCATGGTTGCAGGACATTCCTTTGACGACGGGACCACCTACGAGGGCGTGGCCAAGCTTCAGCGGAACTCCGTGTCTTATGAAAATCAAAATAGACTTACTATACCCTTTCGGGTTCTCATTTCACGTTATGCGGTACAAAAGGCAGAGGCTCGAGGTCTCCTATCGCTGGGATCGGAGATGGCCCGAGACTGACTACTGACTGTATACGGAATATGGAACTGTACTGAACATAGCGTGAGCCGAACTGGAGTAAAGGTGTTCAACATGCAAGCCTGCTTGTCACCGTACGGAAGAACACCTCACAAACAACTTTCAAGGGACCGACGCTACAGATAGGGGTGGGGGTGAAGTGAAAATAAATTATTTCTTTTGTCTTTCTTATCTGCCTTGTGGTCTTTAATCACGTCCATCGTTCTCCCATCGCTGTAGATCAGTGTTATTCAAACTGTGGGTCGGGACCCACTTGGTGGGTCGCAACCTTATGTCAGGTAGGTCGTGGAAAGCTGGGAGCAGACATCTTGGAAACTGCAGGCCTTACTCTTGTTATATTCCTTTTGTGAGTGTTAACAGTTTAAATTTTCAAATGAGGGTGGTTTTTTTAATTGTTTTAGTTCATTGTTTTTTACATCATATTTTGTCCTAATCTTGCTTTCTGTCAGGGATATCTCATGGTTGTACAATTGCTGCAGTCCAAGAATGCCAATTTGCATTTCAGGAGCATTTCAGTTCCTGCTTGATGATGTCACTTTCTGCCACAACATCACTTCCAGGTTAATGATATCACTTCGGTGGGTCCCAACACGAGTGCCATTCTAAAAAATGGGTCCCGGTCTAAAACGTTTGAATACCGCTGCTATAGATGATGATGATGATATCATTTTTATTTATTTACACACACACACACACCTTTTCAAGCAAAAAGGTTCACAAAGCGGTTTACATAGCAAACAATCAAGAGGCAGGTTTGTTCTCTATGCTAAAATCTCAGTACTAATGAATTCTAATGATTCTAATGAATCTTAAACAAAAAAAACTACTTGTGGCATCACAAAACATGAATATCACGCATCCTTAATGAAGAACTGTTGTGGCGTCAGCAAGTCCCCAAGTTCACTGACAGCAGTTTATTTTTCTGTAAACATTGTATAGCCTACCACTATTCCCAATACTGGAGCTGAAAATTGCATGTGACACAGAAGATTTGATCATATTGCCCTCTCTAATTTTTTAAAAGCTCAGTATCTAGATTTCATCGGAGCAGTAGCAGGATGGGAAAGCAGTATATTAACACTGTTCAGATTCCCCTGCACCAATGTTAAAAGTAAAAAAAGCAAAAGGGCCTAGCAGTCCAATCCAGTGGTTTATCTTGTGATTTGGCCTTGTGACTGCAGAATATGATTTGGCAGTGAGTCTTGCAGAAATCAGACAAGCCACAGATTTCAAAGAGATCTGAGCTGGGCAACATTTCAGGTTCAGGGTGCAATCCAAGCCCTAGGATAGGGCAGCACAAGTCTCCTGTGCTGGCCCAGGAGTGTCGCAAACGTGCCATAAAGCGCATTTGCGACAACTAAGGAAGAAAGGAGGCCAGCACACGAGTATGTGCTGGCTTTCCTGGGCCGGCGAAGGCCAGGTAAGGCCACCCTAGGGAGGCCAGCACGGAGTGGGGGGGGTGGGGAGGGAGGGAGAAGGCAGAACTGACTAGGGAGGAGGGAGGGTGGGCCCTTGGGTGGACCGGTCCAGGAAGGAGAATGGTGCCAGGATCCATCACTTAGGCCGAATCCTCACCTCCATACCGGGTGGCCAGGTTTGCTCAGGCTGCTCAGACTTGCAGCGCCAATTTGGGCAGCACAGATCTGAGTAGCCCCATTAAGGCAGCTGCCACATTACACAGGGTAAAGAAAATCTATTCCCCTTGCCCCTGAGTTGCACTGCAGCCAGTCCCAGTCCCATGCTGGATATGGTGCCAGCCAGTCGGCCTACCTATTCCAGCAAGGGGTCAGGATTGCACTCTTAATGTATTTCTAAAATTGTGCATGCGATCCGGAATATAGGGTTTAGCAAAAGGTGATGCTGTCCCCCTTTTCCTCTTTTTAAATGAACTTTACACAGGATTCCTGAAATAAGACCCGGGCTTGATTAGCCCCTAATTGTCTCTTCAATTTAATTTCTAAAATCCTTTCATTTCATCTCTTTTTCTCTACTTTTTCAACACAGCATCACCATAAGCTCAGGACCGTTGTACTGGATGTGTACAACATAGCTTACACTTGTACATATCTTTGGTCCTGTACATATCTTTGGTCCAGCTGTATACTGCCTATACAAAATCAGTTTCCTTGCTACAGAAGATCAGATTAATAGTGCATTTATTAGACTTAAATATATATCTGAAAAATATAGTATTCTACAAAATGTATGTTTATTGTATTAAGGTATTAGCTATCTATTCAGATAAACTATTTACATTACAGTATAGTTTAGATAAAGAAAATCATTTTTAAACACAAGGTTAACGGTACCATTGTAAAACACCAACACTGAGGCATATTTTAAAAATTAGTGGTTGTATTCGTGATATCTTAATATCAGCAATTGAAAATGATAGGTAAATATCAAGGGGATTCTTTATCACAAAAATGTTATTCTGAATCATTAGTACAAAGCTGAATAAGCTATTGGAACTAAAAATCAACAATGAGGCATAGTTAAGTCTGTTTTGTAGAAATCCATTTAGCAGTTCTCAGGAAGCAACCCTATATACACCTACCTGGGGTAAGTCCCATTTAATTCAGTAGGGCTTACTTCTGCGTAAACATGCTTAGGCTTGTGCTGTAAGGTATAGTTAACCATGTATCAATCAGCATCATGGCACAATCTTAACCAACTTTCCAGCACTGACATAGTTGTGCCAGTGGGGCATTTGCTGCATCCTGCAGTTGGGGGGCAGTCACAGAGGCCTCCTCAAGGTAAGGATAGGTTTTTTCCCTTACCATAGAGCCCTTACCCTAGTGCTAGAAAATTGGTTAAGGTCCTCAGTTGGTCCTCAGTCTCTACATATGGCCCAAAGCAACAGATTTGGAACTATGAATAGATATCTACAAAAATATGGCAGTCTTGAACCACCAGCTCTGGGTGTCATAAACATGCTGTAAAGCACATTTATGGCACCTGGAGAGTATGTACCGTCCACATGGGCTGCGCCAATCGACACTGTGCCCCAGCGCTGGCGATATGGACAGACTACGCTTCAGCAACACTGGTTGGCAGTGAAGCTTGCTGGGGCAAGGGGGGAGGGAATGAAATTGGGTGGGGCAGGGGCAGAGCAGAGGTGGCCACGACCACCAGATCCTATCCTCCATGTCAGGCAGCATGGGCCGACATGGAGGCTCTCAACTGCACTAGCAAAATAGCCGGCGCAGACTTGAGGAAGTCCATTGGTGGGCCAGCACCCTTACCCAGGGGAAGGTATGAACATCCCCTTCTCTCGAGGTGCCTCCTACAGCTAGCTGCGGCACCCATAAGATGCAGCAGTGGCTGTTTTGGCCCTGCTGCTCCTACAGGGGCATGGCATCATAGGATTAGGATGTGAGATATTTTATAAAACATTGTTTGAAGTCAGTAGGACATTCTGCATGCAATATCCATCTACACTTGTATAGTATATATAACTTTGCATGTAGGCTTGGATTCTCTCATTATTTTGAATAATAAAACATGTTTTCTGTGATGAGATGGGGGAAATGAGATGGAATTGTGATGAGATGGAGGAAAGAACGGGCCCTTAATTTAATTCTCAACATATTACTATAGAATTAAATTAAGGGCCAGTCCATCCCTCCCCCCTCTCATCACAACCCCCCACCCTTCTCTTCTGTCTACACTGATCAGCATTCAAGAGACTCCAGCCCCCAACTGCCCACCTGGGAATAGATTGCTCTGCTTGCTAGTGGGGTCAGTATGCCTAATGGCACATGTAAAAACTGACTAGATGCAGATCCTTAATATTGTCTTCCAAGTTATAGCAAAAAGTTTCATACATTATGCGTGATCTCATAGCTTCAACTGCAAAACATGGTTTTATACTACCTAATTTTTTCAACAAATGTGTATTTTTAATAATCATCACACCACAGTATTTTAAAGACATCTGTAGCCATTTAACATAAATGAGATGTTTTAATAAGAATACAATAATTTGGAAACAGCATGTTTTAGAAAACAGGCTTGTGTTAACAGTTTCAGTCATTAGTAAATTACTTAATGCAAGTCCCAGATTTCACAAAACAAGGAGGTCAGCTTTGGATCTCTTGTTCTCCAAGTTATTAGCACTTCTGAGTGGTTGTGATTGAGGGTTCTAAGTTCAGTGAGCCGTCCTATGAGACGTGCAAAATGTTGTGGTTCTTCAGGATGATAAATTTTTGAATACTTGTATAGAATTCCTAAAAAAGGCTCCTGGAGTTTCTCCACATGTTGTTTGTTTTTAAGGAGTGGCCGATCTGAAACACAAGTAAAATTGCATTATATTCTGCAGAACCCAGAACTAAAAATCTACAATTAAATAAAAAAATTAGGATCAAGATGCCAAGAAATCTGTCCAGTCAAAAAGCTATCTCCCCATGAGCTTCCACATTTCAAAAATGTAAAAGTTCATTGCTGTGCATTTCATAGGAAGAAATTCTTATTCCTCAGCAACATCTTTACACATTGTATAACATAATGTTGAACAAAGCCAAATATGTTTCCATCAGTTGTGGATGTTAGTAACAATATTTAAAAATATAAATAAAATAGCTTTTATAAAACAGCTGTTTAATATTAAGTACAACACAGGTTTGATATGAGAAAATAGTCATGTGCCACAGACTGTGGGCTCTCTAGGAGTCTGTCAACCAGAAAACAATTCTGTTTTACATGGGAATACTCTGGTTTTTTATCATAAATATTAACTTCAGAAGTCAAAGGAGAATCTGGTATTTATCCCAAATGATAGTTTAAGATGTCAACATAGATGTATACTGTTTTGAGCAAATAAATTATCAAATATGGCAATAAACTTATACATGCTTGAACCATATATTTGTCAGACTCTTTGTGACAGAAAGTTTTATTTAAAAGTATTCCGTATTTATATTAATGCTGTTTTCCATTACCATATTACTAGCTAAATAATATACCTGAAAAAAATACAATAGTTGCAACAAGCAGAGCATACTCTGTCTCGGTCACATTAAGTTCTCCCATGCTTCTATAGAAACAAAATAATGCAGTGATAAACTCCTCAGTGATACCTAAAACAAAGAAGATATCAAAAGATAATTTTTTTCTCCTAAAGTTCAACTGCTTTACATAAAACAAAGATAAGATATAGGTCCTGCTGTCAATTCTATAATCTAAGCTAGACAAGACACTCACAAGATAAAAGGTAGAGAGAAAAAAATGTAAGTACTGTATGTATAGAGTTGGCATAAGCCAGCAAGTATTTACCAACTATTTAACTATTTATATTATTTTTTCACATTTATGTATCACCATTTTTTTCAAGGATTTCAGGACAGTGTATATGGTTCTCCCATGCTGTACATGGTTCCTCCTTTTATCTCCTCAACAACCCAAAGTTACCAGTAAGCTTCATGGCTGAGCAAGGGTTAGAACCAAGATATTTCTGGTCCCAGTCCAGTTCTAACCACTACACCACAATGGCTGTATCCATTGCCTCGTTAAATACAGCAAATGAAACAGTGATGACACAAAGATGACACACGGATGACATGCCAATGTCACAATGATTATATGCAGATGCCACCAGGATACTGATCCAGAGATAATAGGCTCTATTGGTGTTTTCACAGACATTGGAGTGTTACTGGGAAGGGTTGCTAGAGTGCTTTTCTACAAAAGGGTTGCCGTTCAGTCCATCTTGCCTTGGCATCTGTGCACCATCAGTGTGGCATTACCTGGGCTATACACAGTGGTGTCATCTAAATGATTTAAGAACAGGTACTCACTTTTGATTGGCACGTGTCGGGACCCGCCCACCAGAAGTGACGCCATAAGCCAGAAGTGATGTCGTGGCAGGAAGTGACATGAAAAAAGCCCTTTTTGAGGCCTCAGGTGATTTTAAACTGACCCAACAGTTGCAACAGTATTCCACAGCACCCCCAGAACATGTTAAGGAGGCCTGGCATCATGTTAAAACCCCAGAGCAACTCATTTTTCAGTGGCAAGGAAAGGAAAGGCTCCGCTCGCTGCCTGCCTGCCTGCCTGGCTCTGAGAACATGCAGGCAACTCAAACATGCAGGAAATTCAAACGTTGCAGAGGGCGGAGTTGACGAGTGGGCGGGCGAATGGGCGGGAACAGCTGTAATCCCCCGCGTACCCCCTGCATGACATCACTGGCTATACACTGGACAGTGATGGGCATCTGATATGGCAGGCATCATACTAGTGTCTGTGCAGTTGGCATAAATAGGATTGGGCAGGAAGTCCAAGGAAAAGAGGCTTCCACCAGTTGCAAACCTACCATTGTGTCTGCGAGGGCAAAAGCCCTGGGGTGGGAGGAGGGCAATTTCAGCCTACTCATCCGTCCCTGCCATCGTGCAGCTCCGAAACAGAGCCTGGCGTGGCGGCGGAGCAGAGCGGCATACAGGAGTGGGGAAGAGGGGGCAGACTGTTGAAATGCTTTAATATTTTACTAAAAGTAAAATATACAGTAAAATACTTAGTGTATATACTCTGTGGATTATCTAGTTACCTGTTGTTGTTGTTGTTGTTGTTGTTGTAGTAGATGTTGGACTGTCTTCTATATGAGATATTTCTATGGCGTATGTACTTTTATCTTGACTACACACAGCATGGTCAGAAAATTTTTCATGACCTATAATAAGGGAAGTGAAATTTCATAACAGAATGTTCTTTTATATAATCTATAGCGTTAAGAACATAAGAACATAAGAAGAGCCCTGCTGGATCAGGCCAAGGCCCATCTAGTCCAGCTTCCTGTATCTCACAGCGGCCCACCAGGTGCCCCAGGGAGGCATGAAACAACAAGATCCTGTTGCATCCTGTTGCCACTCCCTTGCACCCGGTACCAGTAGCCCACCACCTTTGTAAGGAGGTTGCACAATCCATCATTGCCTATAGCCCACGATGGACCTTTCCTCCAGAAATCTGTCCAATCCCCTCTTAAAGGCATCAAGACCAGATGCCATCACCACCTCCTGTGGCAAGGAGTTCCACAGATTAACTACCGGCTGGGTAAAAAAGTACTTCCTTTTATCTGCTTTAACTCTCCCAACCCTCAGTTTTAGTGGATGCCCCCTGGTTCTGGTGTTTTGAGAGAGGGAAAAGAACATCCCTCTATCGACTTTATCCCTTCCATGCATAATTTTGTATGTCTCAATCATGTCCCCCCTCAGGCGCCTTTTTTTCTAGACTGAAGAGCCCCAAACGCTGCAGTCTTTCTTCATAAGGGAGGTGCCCCAGCCCCGTAATCATTTTTGTTGTTGTTATCTCTCTCTCTCTCTCTCTCTCTCTCTCACACACACACACACACACACACACACACACACACAATATCACATCATATGTATACCGTATAAGTGAACTGAGAAGGTGAGAAGCATGCATACACATTAAGAAAATGTACAAAGCTACTAACATTAGAACTTACTTTCAGTGAATGAAGACTGGCATTCTACCCCTCGTTCATTGTAAATCTGGGCTGAACGTAAAAACATTGCTTCGATTGTGGAGCCTTTCAGCAATGCAATCTGATCATCATTGGCTAAGCTTTCAAATCCTACAGAGAAACAAGAAGGTAATATAGGAAGACATATCTTAAGTTGGGCTTAGCTCTTTAATAAATTAAGCTTGTATTCAAGCAGAAAAAAATTTCCTTTGAGAATCAGAACTTAAACCTAAGAAATCGTAGAAGTGAAGGCAACACTCCTAGTTATATGTTTTGATAATTGTGCATTGAGTGGAAATATAAATTGCCTGTTAAGTTCTATTCATTTTATACTGAATAACAATGAAGATAATATGGTCCAAATTAGCCTGGTTGTCTCTTTTCACAACTCTTTGGGTTAAGAAAATAATCTCTGGACTTTGTGAATTTGAACAGAGCAATGGGGTGGGGCAGTGGTGTTATTCTGACGGAACGCTGGGCGGGACATCCAGGTGATCGACAGCCCACCCGTCGCGTTACGCCATTTGTAACGCGACGGGCGGGCTGTCGATCACCCGGATGTTCCGCCCAGCATTCTGGCAGAATAACACCACCGGGGTGGGGGAAGAAGCCACTTAACAGAAGAAGGATGAGCTTCTTAACCTTCCTTAGGGCCATTTTTTTCACTCAAAATCCTCTCCTAAGCTGTTCTTCCCTCCATGGGGGAAAAGGCCCATACATTTTTCTGCAGAAGTGAGAGAAGCAAGTATGAGCAGGAAGTTAAGCATAATAATGGCAGGAGAGGAAAGGGTTAAGCAGGCCATTCACTCCATCTGTCTATTTATGGCCCAATCCTAATAGTGCCTAACACTGCTGGAACACTATTTCAAGCTGCCTAAGCCTGAGGACGTAGACGGGATCCTCAGAAGCTTGAAACCATCCTCTTACTCGCTTGACCCCTGCCCAGCTTGGGTAGTACGAATGACATGGGCTGAGCTAGCTGATTGGTTGGAACCCATTATAAATGCATCCTTGCAGGAAGAGGTAATGCCAAACATTCTGAAGACTGCAATTGTCCACCCCCTCCTGAAAAAAAAGTCTTTGGATCCCACTAACTTAAACAATTAGCGCACAGTTTCCAACCTGCCTTTCTTAGGGAAAGTGATTGAACAGGTGGTAGCATCCCAGCTCCTAGGGAGACAGATTTTCTTGACCCCTTTCAATCTGGCTTCAGACCAGGTTTTGGGAAAGAGACAGCTTTGGATGGATGGATGGATGGATGGATGGATGGATGGATGGATGGATGGATGGATGGATGGATG